>JAJAGP010001749.1:123090-163037 GCA_025084515.1 Ancistrus triradiatus
GCCCTTATCCAGAGCGACTTACAATTGGTTAAGAGCATCTACTAAATACTCTGGATAAGAGCATCTACTAAATGTAAATATGGCCCCTTAATATGTAACAAAGTATTTTTAATGGGACTGCATGGTGAGACTGTAACAGATAAGAATGACAGAAGGAGGGAAGAGAAGATGGATGAGGCAGTGTGCAGAAGCAGGAGACAGACAGAACTGAGAAGAGAGAGTGATGGAGGGAATGTGAGATATGCTCACAAAGATCTCCCGAGGCATGGCGATCGATTAGAGTGAGACAGCATCCATACTTCTCTCAGCAAGCCTCACAGCATCAGATAAGACGAAGAACAACAAGAAGCTGGCTGGATGTACATCTCCAACCATGTATGACTCATGCAAGGTGCTACCAAGCACTAGATTAATTCTTATTCTGAACCAGTTTAACATGACACCTGTAATGGCATCTTAAGTGAATAATGTACCATTATGTGAACACTTAAAGACAGTGCTGAGAACTGAGTGCCAGCAGTGTAGCAGGTTATTTTTAGTGTGCTAGATAGAGCACGTCAGCCCTTTTTTTAGTGAAAATTAAGGTCAGGCAGAAGAATATAGGTCCTGTGTGCATGTGCCCCTGGTCGATCAGTACTTTGTATGCATCTGACGTATTGTACCATGAATGTGAGCTCCTGTTTACACCTGACGGTTTTACATTCGGAATGCAATTACAGGTACAAATGTGTAGCCAAGTTTTTAGTTTTTTAGGAAGAGAGATCGAAAGCTGACTGCTGTATGGTGCATTAATGATGTGGGGCTGTACTGGCACAGTTTTAAAAAAACAATCTTACGTTTTTCCCAAGGGGTGTACCCAAGGGGTGTGTTGCATAAAATCCCTAAGCTGTTTCACTTAACTAAGGAAAAACAGTTAAGGGATTTACTGCAGTAACTGAGGTTTTGTTGCTGTAAGTTCCACTGTTTCCATCACAATGACTCCTCGGTGGAATAAGAACACCACTGTTTGGGAGCTGCCTTAGTGGTTTTTAAACCAAAATGGAAAACAATGGAGAATACAAGAAAAGAAAACCAATCACACACTCAAAAAAAATAACTCACAATAACAACAACAACAACAACAATAATAGCAACAATAGAAAAAAATGTAATTAAGAAAAAAACCCTCCAAAAACTTAGCCATATTCTCTGTCTTTCAAGAGTTAATATGAGGTTTTGCATCCCTTAAATAATTCTGTGGGAATTTACCGTTAAGGACCATCATACAACACTTAACGTTTAAGTGATTATTTAAGGGACGTTCGATACTCAAGTTAACTTTAAGGGTTTATGATGATTTCCCTTAAAGCCCTTAGGTAACACTTAAGGTGTTTTTTTCTGCATACTTAAACTTAAGTAAGGTTTAAAGGAAATCTTAGAGGTCACTTAAGGTGTTTGATGCAACCGGGTACTGGACTGCTGAACAGAAGATCCAGGGTTCAAGTTCTAGCACTACCAATCTACCAAAGTTGGGCCCTTGAGCAAGGCCCTTAACCTACAATTGCTTGTACTGTATGCCCTGGATAAGGGCATCTAAATGCAGTAAATTTAAATCAGATGATACTTGACCAACTTTTCATTGTACTTTGTTCTCAGTTGCTTTGTGCTACAAATACTGTACTTCTGTATGGCATTTCAGATCTGAATACAGCCAACGACAAAATCTCGTATAGCACACGTGCAATAACATAACAGTCATAACCTGCTTTCATTTTCCTGTTATGGCGTACATGTATGGAGTATTGTAATACCCTAACCAGCTATTCGAACGGCCAACCCACTATATCAAATGAGGTCTGAATGCTAACCTGAAAAATTGCATTTCATTACTTCACTTACTTATCCACTTGGTCCCGAGTCAAGGGACAGCCGTGTCTAGCTGGCACCGCATGGCAGAAACAACCCCAGGCAGGGCACTAACCCATCATGGGGCACATACACCCACACACAAAGGGCACTTTAGAGACACCATTTAATCTAATATGCATGTCTTTGGACTGTGGGAGATTTGAGAAATCACATTTCACCACCAAGTAAGCACTTAGTGTAGGACAGCAGAAGTAGATGGTTTTCTGACTGGCACCCACTTCACTTCCTTTTATCTTATTCAGTGGTTACTTCAGAGATGGTATGGTTTTATCCATTTTCAATTTCAAACAAGCTTAACGGTCATCTGGCTCAAGTGGACAGGCAAAGGCCACAGGCAGGAACCAACCCTAGACAAGGTGCCAATCATCCATTTTAGAAATACCACCTTGGGACCTTAACGCATGTCTTTGTATTATGGGTGGAAAACCAGGACACCTAAAGGAAAACCCACACAGGACATGAGGAAAAACATGCTAATCAGACACAGGCAATTCAAACCAGGATCTTGAATCCGAGGGTGGACTTGCTCTAACGCTGCACCACCATGCTGCCCTGGTTGATTATGTTAATATGTTAATTGATGATGTCTGCAACAGATTTAAAACAAATGAGTTTGCCTATAAAGCTAAAGATGGACCAGCCCTCTACTGCCTGAAATCCATTAAACCCACATGATTCTGTACTCAGGCATGCCTGAAACTCAAACAAAGTAATAAGACAGTCCTACTCTTCCTGTACTACACATAAGGGCTGGCAATATGGCCAACATCACTGCCATTTCACAGTATATTACAGTAATCTTACATGTAGTAGCAAATGGTATAAAACATAATGACCATTTTGGTTCATCCAATGAAGTAATAAAATGGCTACTTGAAATCCACCTAAACACATTTTAAACTATTTATTGGGATCGATATTTTGTAAACATCATAACATAACCGTGTAATATAATAAAATTTTAATACGATCCTCAATTTTTTTTCTGCATTTTCCAGATAAATGAGGGCTCTCAACTTCAGTAAAGTGCTTGTGGCTTGGAATTACATACCTTGTGCTTGCTTTACCTTTACTTATTACTTTCTTATAAGACTAGATTTTTCTAGATACTAGATTTCCAGCTTTCCAGCCAAGCACCTCCTATCCTACCTCCACCATCCAAGTCTCTTTGGATGAAAATGAAGTAAAAATAAATACACAATTTGTTTACACTGGTTTATCTAGGAATGTCTGAACACAATACTGATTATTGTGCCAACAGCTATTTTCAAAAACACTTGCAGCATGTCAGCTGAGGCACTTGTGAAGAAGGCACTACCAGTTACATATTAGTTTCAACCTATACCAAAAAGCTTTACTACTGATACTGCATTTTAAAAAATGGAAAATTCCTGTGTGGTCTATGGGTTTGTTGCCTTGTTAGGAGTATGCTAAAATGTTGGTGGCTAAGCATTTACTTGAGTTTGTTAGTTAAACACAAAGGCATGCAGTTAACAGCAGCAGAGAGTTAATGCTAGGGTTAAGAAGGCTGAGGGTTGCAAGAATTTGGAGCTGTGACACTTAGCCTCTCCAGCTTTACATTTCTGAGGTTTTAGCCACCAGAATAATCCTAAAAATGTAGAACACTTCCACAGAAATGACATGTTCTGCCAAGTTTGGGGCAACCACATCTAATGGTAGGAAAAAGACAACAGAAACTAGATGACAATTAAAGCTCTACCAAACACAAAGCTTCCCACACAATACAAACAACTTCTGAAATGTACTCAAACTGATTTAAAATAGATGTTTTTTTAGGCAGCAGAGTGCAGGTTCAACATGGCTACACTATGCTGGGTTATGCGGTTTAATACAAAATATTTAAAAAAGACTACATACAGATAATTTGTTTCGCTTTATACATTATCAACTTAACAATAAATATCTTTTGAAATCAGTGAACATTATCAATTTGCAATTCTGAAGCATGTGAGGATCCATGGTGCTGCTAGAGTTGCCTCAGTCAACTGTTGGTACCAAGTGAAGAACCCCACAATTCCTGGTCATGTTCTCAAGGGCTCAAGATCCAGTCTATTCTCATTTTCTTCAAGACGTTGTTTCTTTCTTCAAGACTCTGCGTCTCATTAAACACCATCCGCGGCTGATCGGAGGTTCATTCATGGATCCGTTATGCCCAGCTCTTATCCCAACGATGCTCTAACACTCCCTTTACATTTCTGACTGATAATATTAACATTCATAGCTTCACTTTCCAAATGTATAATCACTAATCAAGTAACAGAAATAACAGGATCACAGACTTTCCTTAACACCGGGATCTCACTCACATCTCCTTCTGTTGGTAAAATAGTAACAGCATGCCTTATAAATCATACCTATTTTATTTGTTAAATGTAAATAAACCCTTTTTAATAAATCAAAACTTAATCAACATATTCATGTTTATTGTCTATATAATGCACAGTTATTTGGGAAATTCTGTTCCTCGACTAGTCTGATGTTTTAGCAGCGAGATTGTAAGGTCAGTGGAGGAAGAACAATGACTTGTGGCTGTTCTCAAATTTCTCAAAATCTTAATGACGCAGAACATGGTGACATTCTAGAAACACCCCTTCCTGTTTTAGCATGATGCACAAAGTGAGGTCCATAAAGACAGTTTGCTGTGTCTGACGTGGAATATCTTTACTGGCCTACACAGCATCCTGACCTCAAGTCCATCCATCACATTTTGAGTGAACTGGCTTGTCACTGCAAGTCAAGAGTTACTGCAAACCAACAATAATCCTCTTGTGGCTGAATTTAGATGGATCTCCACAGTCAGAAGAGTAGTGGAATAATGCCAGAGGAATAGGAGCTGCTCTACAAACAAAAGGGGGGCTGCATTATTGCAATCACTTGAGACACAATCTCAAAACACAGGTATGCACAGCATAGCATCTGACTATACACACACACACACACACACACATACACACACGGGACCCTATAAAAGTTATATAGCACTAACCTACTTAACCCATAAATTACATTAGCAGCTGCATTAGCTGAAACTCAGGGTGGGCCATTTATATGGACTCACCTAAATAAAATGGGAATTGTTCGTGATATCAACTTCCTGTTTGTGGCACATTAGTATATGGAAGGGGGAAAACTTTTCAAGATGGGTGTTGACCATGGTGGCCATTTTGAAGTCGGCCATTTTGGATCCAACTATATTATTTCCCAATGGGAAGAGGGTCATGTAACACGTCAAACTTATTGAGAATTTCACAGGAAAAACAATGGTGTGCTTGGTTTTAACTGAACTTTATTCTTTCATGAGTTATTTACAAGTTTATGACCACTTATAAAATGTGTTCACAAAGAGTGCCCATTGTGTGATGTCAACGAACCTTCTTCTCACTCTTGACCACACTGATAGCAAAACCGCAGAAAAAAATGCTAGCACAGGCTTCCATCCATTGTTTCAGATGCTGCACATCTCGTATCTTCACAGCATAGACAATTGCCTTCAGATGACCCCAAAGATAAAAGTCTAAGGGGGTCAGATCGGGAGAGCATTTCTTCTGCAGTGTTGCTATCAGTGTGTCAAGTCCCAGCGTTGCCATCCAACAGGGTCAAGCACCACTCAGACATGACCGGCCAAAAAAAAAGCTCTGGCCACACCCACACACTCTGTCTCTGATTCTACAGCTAGCCACCAAAGCCACACTCCTCTATCCTTTTTTAAAGTGCCGTAAATACATTATTGTTCTAAATTGAACGGAACTTGAGCCTGGGTTGTAACAATGAAGTGCTTCATGAACATCTCTTTTGCTGATCATCTCTGGTACTGCAACAGCACCCCCGTCAAGAACAGGGTGTACTTCTGCCATTACTAATTCCAGGATCGTTTCTGGCAACCCTGACCAGTCAAGGTTAATGGGGTAGGAAACATTAAATATAAATAAATTATTACATACGTAAATACATTTAGGATTGGCAGTTCAAGCTATCGTGTGACCTCAGACTAACCAGGACTGGCATGATGACAGAAATGAGACAGAGTTAACGTATCAGAGACATTGCAGTGGCAGCTTCCTGATAGAAGACAGATGTCAGCATTTCAGTTACTGTAAATCTGTTCTCACCAGGCCCCAATGTGTATGAGCTGTGGTGAATCACACCAGTTGAGCTATGTGTGCTGCTGGACTTCCTTAAAGCAACCAAGAGGGATATGCAAAAGATTAAACAGACACAGATGACATTAACATAACCACATGTCTGAATGATCAGTGCCATCAGGTTATAACAAGCAGACTCCATGGTGCATTATCATTCACTTAGGTTTAAATATAGCTATTGTTGTACACCACTTCCCAACAATGACGCTCAGTAATACTTCATCCATGGTCATATCCACTCCTATACAGTCATGTATATATACTCACACACTGATCACAATGTCCCTCAGGATAGGAAGTGTGAAAATGGGATGTAACTGGCCTAGTTCCTTCTTGAGTGTTAACTCCTGACATGCCATCATGCACCACACCCAACTGTTAGATAGACCTTCAGGGAAGATACGTAGAAAACCTCTACAGTACACTAAACAGGGAACTTGTGTAACAGGAAGAAAACAAGCAAGAAGGTTCTTAAGTTTTTGGATTAGACCTGTTTCCGGTGCATTTGTGGTTATGCTGTCATTAGACAACCTGGAAAGATGCTGCTTGGTGACAATGGCTAAAAAGGTCAAGGAAAAAAATGTGCGACAAATTGTTTTGATAGCTAGATCAATAAATCGCACATTGAAATATTTGAGGAATACGTAGGTGTAACAATGCACTCTTCTCCTGATTTGATTCGAGTCACGATACTGAGTTCACGATTAAATTTTGGCATGATTATCAAATTTACATTCAATAAAAGACACTTTTTAATCCTGACGTGTAAACAATGCAAAACACTGCACATGTTCTTGTATAAATAAAAAAATACAAAAAATTAAAAGCAAAAGACTACAAGCAGAGGTTGTAAACAAAATGCTCTATTTCAGCTTCACCATATCTTAAATAACTGAACGAAAACATTCTTTTTATTATTTCTGAAAAATAACAATTCAACAAAAAATGTAATTTTCTTGTATAAAAATGTAATAATCTTTAGTCGCATGTAATTAAAAGAAAAATTGGAAGCCTCACCATTATGTGTGACTGTGAGCATGACGTAAGATTGCGCCCTCTGGTGTTAAAAAAATACAACTAGTTATTAGATGGCATAAACAGAATGCATAATCCAACTCAACGATGCACATCTTCCTATTTTTGCATCGTGACATATTGTGTGCAATAATAATCGAACGTTAATAATAACAATAATAATAGACTGATTTTTCATGGTTTATCTCTGGTTTCTCTGGACAGAGTGGACATGGAGGTGGAGGCGCCCATCCCAGAGAACACAGGGAGCAGACAAAAGCATGCACTGAATGGGATGCCAGTCCGTTACAGGGCGAGAAAGGGTCAATGCCAGGACATGATTCCTCCATCTGGCCTCCCCTCTCACTGACACAGATAATCATGTCTGAATGCGATACCCAATCAAGTCAGAAGGCACAGCAAAGACTGCAAACCGGGTCACTGCAGTGGTGGGCAAACGTCTTAGACCACTGTGGCTCAGTAGCACTCAATAGTTTGTTTTGTTTTTTTTAACAAAACCAAAGGCATCAAATATTATTAAATTAGGTTTACTGACAGTAATCTGGCAACTTGGGACGTAGCATTCCCCCAAATTCACCAGATGGTGCTCAATTACCCAGAAATGGAGATCCATCTGATAGATTTCATAGGTCCTTAACGATTTCCTTTATTCCTAATTGAAATTCAAGTGGTTTCAGTTTGCTGCAGCACAGACTGTTTAGCAAAATCCGTTTAACTTTGTGTCCTATGGACTCTGTACAGAATAGGGCTGCAACAACGAATCGATAAAATCAATAATAATCGATTATTAAAAGTGTCAACAACGAATTTCATTATCGATTCGTTGTGTCGCATGATTTATGTTTCCCCCGCCTTATCATATCTGCTTACGTTTCTTGCGGCACTTCGTCAGCGCTGGAAAAAAATATACGAGCGAGTTGAACGGAGCGAGGCGGAGCCGGCGCGAACGAGGAATCTTCAAAATAAGTTAGCATTAAGAATTAAATAAATTCTACAAAGGAATCATGACCGACGCAGAGAAGGTGGTTCGGCTTAAGACCTCAAAAGTGTAGGAGCACTTCACGCTTCACACAACTAAAAATGTGTAACATGCAAGCTTTGCAAAAGATATCTGACCTGGCCCGGGAGCACCCCGGTGCTGATACAGACCTCTAAACGGAAACAGGGAGTCACCGATGAGGATGAAGGGAGCTCAACAACAGCGTAAGTCACCACAATATCCCGAGTTTGTTCCGTTTTGAAGTGAGGAAACGTAACGGCGCACTCACACTATGTGAACGGGCACAGCAGGGTTGATGCTGTTTTTGCTTGTTAGCTGGATAATGACAGTGATGTAGTTAACAGAGACAATTATCCTATATTGGCCAGGCTAGCCAAGTCCTATTCATGCATTCCTGCTACTTCAACACTGTCTGAGCGTTTATTTTCTGGGGCAGGAAATATAGTCTCTAAAAAGAGAGCCAGCTTTAGCCAGGAGCATGTTGACATGCTAACATTTTTGGCTTGCAATGCAAAGTTTCTAAAGAAAGAGCGTGAATGAGTTTGTATGTAGTGTTTGCATCAGAAATGCACTTATTTTTCTTTATTATTTATTTTTTTTAACTTATTATTATTCATTTATTGTAAGCACTTATTTGCTCTGTTATTTAATGTTATTTTTCTGAATAAAGACATGGAAAGGTTTTTTTTCTAACCCGATTCATCGATTAATCAAAAAAATAATCGACCGATTAATCGATTATTAAAACAATCGGTAGTTGCAGCCCTAGTACAGAACCCATTAGATTTTAGGGTAGTAGTCATATTTATTGTTGCAAAGTCTTGGAAAGAGTAGAACTTGGGCAGTATCTATCCACAAACAAAATTTCTCAGTCTCAGTTTCCAACTGCTTCTCGTAGTGAGGATCATGGTGCCAACAGACTGAGAGGGTCAGCTCAGACTTCACTAACCATAGCCACAGATTCCAGCTCCTCCTGGGGGGTTTCCAGACATTCCCAAACCAACTGTGAGATACCCCAGCAGGTCCTGGGTCTGCCCTGTGGTCCACGTCCAGAACAGCTCTAGCAAGGGCTGACCAGGTGGCATTCTTGTGAGATGCCCAAACCACCTCAACTGGCTCCTCTCAAAGTAATGGAACAGCGATATGGTAAAAATGTAATATCACAATATTTAAAGACATTTTCAAGATACACAATACATGTGATTGCAGAAAAAATGAATCATTAGCGACAGATTCTTAAAAACTACTACTCAAATATTATCCCATACTTACGGAAATGATTTTTATTCAAAATGTGCTGCACTTCAAATTAAACATGACAATTTTTCCAATGAAACATGCAGTTGGGGAGTGTTCTTTATGCATTGACGAAATCATTGACATGCTCAGAAAGCATATTGTCTATAATGATAAAAAAATGTATGATAAAAGAGCATCATATTGCCCATCCTTACTTGTACTTGGCTTTAGTCTTTCAATCACTACCCAAAGCTCATGATCATAGTGAGAATAGGAATGTAGACTGACCAGTAAGCAAAGAGCATTTACCAGAGGACTATTGCTTGGAAATATGATATGTTATCGTATTGTGATAAAAATCTGTTATCGTGATAGATAAAGAACACTGATCAACTGCATGTTTCCTTAGTAATGCTTAATAGGATGAAGTGCAGCACTTTTTTTGTTTTTCCCAAAAATATCACTTTACTAAGTATGGGTTAATATTTGAGTAGGCGTATACAAGAATCTGTAACTGCTGATGCACTTTGCCTACAACCACATGTATCATGACAAATATCGTGTATCAAAGTGTCTTTAAATATTGTGATATAATAATATCACAATATTGCCCACCCATACCAAGAACCTATCTCCTGCTACACCACAACAGACCAGTACAGTGATTGCAAAACTGCTACCTCCAACCTAACCCATCAATTTAATGCTCTTTTATCATCACTCATGACTCCAGAGGTACTTCGGTCATAATTTTTGACAACAACTGAAGCTTAAGCAGCGCTCAGTTTTCAACACAGCTCAACAGATATATGTCACTGCACAATGACGTGGTGTATAAGAAAACCGACAGTTTTTAAATTCTCTTATCTTATATCCTATACTGTTATCTTGGCCCAAACTTAAACAAAATAACCCAAATGATTTCTGATTCATTTAGAATACATCATTCTAGGTACAAAAACCAGAAATTGTCCTGGATTCAGGTTACCACACAACAGCAAAGAAACCGCAACAGTGACACATCTGCTATGTAATGACTGATCAATATAAATTGATTTAGTTAATTAACTTAAATCAACTGAAAATATTTAACATGTGCCTGAACCTGCCAGTATACCATATGGTCATCAATACCAACCGGATGCCAGACAATGGAGTAGAAATCCTGACACCTGACAACTTTAACCAAAAATAACTATGTACTGTAGTTCAGTACAATAAAGGCATTTGTATTGAGAGGGTTAGATTGTGACTGTATACATCATGTGATGATAAAATGTTTAGTAGAGATTTACCTATACCTTCTATAAAGCCTTTCTAGATCATTCACACTTGAGAACAGACCTAAAATGTCCAAGAAGCGGAAGGAGCTTTTACCTTGTTTATATGTATGTGAAGGCAATGAAGAAGTATGGCAGACATTTCAGAGGCAAATGACTCCAACTGAAAATGAGGGACTTGAGATTAAATGGTTTAGTTTTACAAAATCTGACACTGAGCAGAAAAACATTCTCTGTAAAGCTTTCCACTTGACAGTTGAAGCTGGAGGTGGCAATAATTGCATTTTTTGCCACCTTAAATGGAAGCATGCTAAGCAGTATTATGAAAGCTGTGTTACAAAAGATGTGTGAAGCATCCAGTGGTGAAACAGCACTGGATATTAAAAGTAATTCCAAAGAGATGTCTCACATTCAGACAGGTTTCGCTGAATCTTCAGCTAAAGTGACGCCATGACAAGAAATTTAGCTGATAAAAGGGCATAAAGAATGCCAGAGCATCTTATATTTGCAGCTGAAGTGCTGTCATGTGCCCAAGCTTCTCTACATACTCGCTTCACTGCATGTCTTTAGCTGTGCTTTCCATTGCAGATACTATTTAAACACAATACACACATTTTCAAAGCATTCTCAGTTCTAGTCTCCATTCCTTAAGCTTATATTGTTCACATTAGTGTTTGTGTCCTCTGACTGGCCCAGGTTGTCAATTTTTATCTCATTACGGGCCCTAAATTGCCTCCAACCCAACGTTTTTGCAGGCCTGAAATATGGAATGGATGTATTTTAACAAATGAAGTTGACCAGACAAAAAATATCTTGGACAGACAAACATGAAAAAGCTTGGATTAAAACTATCTGCAATTATTTGTTTGTTTATTTAAACATCACTATCAGCATCAGTGGCCTTTTCATTTTCCCCACACATATATATATGGACATATATGGACCCACACGGACGGGGAGGACAGGCAAACTCCACAGAGAAAGGACCCAGGTCGCTCCACCCTTTTATTAAACCCAGAACCTTCTTTCTGTGAGGAGGCCACCATGCCGCCCCCTATCTGCAATTAAATAAATGTCAAAGAAAATGTAAGAAACACTTCTTTAATTAGTGTGGTTGCCTATATAGGCAACCACACTATTGAAATCCGAAAGTATTATTATTCCGTTTATTATTATTATTCCACGATTTTCGGCACGTTTCAACTGCCGCAGCTTTCGAGATATCGACCCCGTTCCAGCGTCATGGCGTTGGGTCTGGTCGGGAATGGTGTGCTTGTATAGGGCTAACCGGTCGGACTGTGGTGGGGTGCCCCGCAGGGGCCCCGCAAAGTCCGAATTTTCCCATAGGAAATGAATGGGCCAAAAGTTAATGAATCATAGCTCAGTCAGTTTTCGACCTACGACCACAAAATTCGGCAAGCTTGGTCCCAGGGTGCAATCTGAGGTGAATATGTGATGCCCATTGGGCACCTATGGACCCCGGGTGGGCCCCTGTGGACCCTGGGTGGGGCCATGACCGTAACACAGTCAGTGTTAGACCTACGGCCACGAAATTCGGCAGGCTTGGTCCCGGGTGCAATCTGAATATGACTGTGATGTGTGATGCTCATTGGACCCCCTCTGGACCTCGGTGGGCACTGGGGGCCCCCTGGCTGGGTCAATGACTGTAACTCAGTCAGTTTTTCGACCTACAGCCACCGAAATTTGGCAAGCTTGGTCCCGGGTGGCAATCTGAGGTGACATGTGTGCGCCATGGGGGCCCTGTGGGACCCCGGGTGGGCACTGGGGCCCCTATGGACCCGGCTGGGCCACTGGGGCCGCTGGGTGGGCCCAATGACTGTAACTCAGTCAGTTTTCGACCTACGGCCACGAAATTTCGGCAGGGCTTGGTCCCGGGTGCAATCTGAGGTGATGTGTGATTGCCCATTGACCCCTCTGGGACCCCGGGTGGGCACTGGGGCCCCTGGCTGGGCCAATGACTGCAACTCAGTCAGTTTTTCGACCTACGGCCACGAAATTTGGCAAGCTTGGTCCTGGTTGTGCAAATCTGAGGTGATATGTGATGCGCATGGAGGCCCCTGTGGACCCTGGGTGGACACTGGGCCCCTGGGTGGGGCCAATGACTGTAACTCAGTCAGTTTTCGACCTACGGCCATGGAATTCGGTAAGCTTGGTCCCGGGTGCAATCTGAGGTGACATTTGATGCCCATGGGGCCCCTATGGACCCCGGGTGGGCACTGGGGCCCCATGGGTGGGCCAATGACTGTAACTCAGTCAGGTTTCCACCTACGGCCACGAAATTTGGCAAGCTTGGTCCCGGGTGCAATCTGAGGTGATATGTGATGCCCATGAGTCCCATAAGGACCCCGGGTTGGCACTGAGGCCCCTGGGTGGGCCAATGACTGTAACTCAGACAGTTTTCGACCTACAGCCACGAAATTCGTGAAGCTTGGTCCCGAGTGAAATCCGAGGTGATATTTGATGCCCATGGGTCCCTTATGGACCCCAGGGGGGCACTGGGGCCCCTAGGTGGGCCAATGACTGTAACTCCCACAGTTTTTGATCTATGGCCACGAAATTTGGCAGGCTTGGTCCCTAGTGCGATCTGAGGTGATATGTGACGCCCATGGGGCCATTGCAGAGTGGCAACCACACTCGCATTTTCTTCAGGAAATGCACCTCTCTAGTTTGTATTTTACATACCGTCCCAACTTTTTCTGATGTGTGGTTGTACAAAAACCCAGAACATTTCCTGGATATGGACCTACCAAACTGAAGCAAGCTGAATAGTGACACATCTGTTATGTGATGATTGATCAATATAAATTGATTTAGTTAACTTAAATCAACTAAATGTATTAAAAATGTGCCTGAATCTGCGATTGTAACATATGGCCATTATACAAGTCAATGGTTCATTATAGATTTTAAACAATTACACAATTTTCACATTAATTACATAAATGTATGGACGAAGAAGCAGTATGAGGGACAACAATACAGTGCTTTATAAGGAACATGTACTTTTTTCTGCCATTTAACCCTAGCATTGTGCAAAAGTAGACTTGCAGCTGGAATAACTAAGAATACTCTACAATAAGGTTCAATGTCACAAATCAGGCTGTGGCACCACAGCACTCTGAACATAATTAACATTACAGCAAATGAGGAGAAGAAAAAAATAAAAATAAAAATAAAAGACTTTGCTGTACTTTTTCAGACACAATATCTTCACCATCAAGTATTAGATGCTGAGATTCAGGCTCGAACAACGCCCCATTCTTAGTCAATGACGCAGGACACACCAGTAACATCAGGTATTAAACAGAAAATATTGCCCATTACTTCTAAAGCCAGTCTTTGTCTGGCTTCAACAATTCTTGGGGAGCTCTTCCATCCATACAGCAGCTTTATACCATCAGATCCTCTGACAGCAGACTACTCATTCTTCTACACTAGACTCTCTTCAATGGGTGGCAGATCTTTCAGTGCCACAGCCCAAAATTATGAACCTCTTCTTCAGAAATGTACTTGTCTCCTCAAATCTCCTTTTCTCTCCGCTGGTGAAACTGTAGTGCTTTTCAATGTGACAATGAGAACCTTAAATTTCACATTCTAGTGTCAAGCAAAAAAAGTTCACCTCAAAGAACACTTCAAAGCTGACCCAACACGTTCATACTCACAGAACTTGCTGGCCTGTATCACCGGATGGGACCTTGATCCATTCAAAGTGAGAGCTAGGAAGAGAGTAGTTCAGTCTTCTTCATCTCCTTCGTGCATGCTGATTCTATTGCAGATCACCGACTCATCCTTGGCCCCATCTAGAATGAGCGGATAGTAGCATTCGTTCCAATTCCGGGCTGCCTGTAACGTCATTACCGTGCCTGTCCCAGAAAAGCTCGTCTCACCACAGGGACCTGTGGCCCACTTTACAATGAGTCCAAACACTGCTCTCCACTGTCATCGTTAAACTTTGGTCTGAATGATTTTGAGGTTTTAACGCCATGTTCACATGAAGGTTACATTCATGGGACTGTGGTGGCCTAGTAGTTAAGGTCCTGGACTATGAACCACGGACTATGACATGCCACCTCTGCCAAGCTGCCACTGTTGGGACCTTGAGCAAGACCCTTAACCCACAATTGCTTGGATTGTATGCTGCATTTCATACTGTTTATTCTGGTCTGTGTGACCCGTCCCATCAGCCATATACTCTTGATGTAGAAAGTTATCAGAAGTTCTGCATCCATTGGAGTATGTGATCTGTTGTATGCTCACTCGTTGCTTTCCCCTTGGTCTGAATGACTCTTGACCTGACAAATTTACTGTGCACTTCACAACGTGTAAACATACTGAACCCCTGTACTTCACACTACACAACTATATCTTGTGATCATCAGTCTTCTTGTGAACATGGTGTAGTAGCTCTACATGACTGATCAGCAAGGTCTGTCTTTAATCAGCGACAAAATCCCAAGCTCTCTCAAAGACAAGCAAGAACTACACACATGTAGACCAAAAGAATCTGTAGTGTTGATATAGTCTGTCAAAATTAACTTTAAATAGCACTTACAGCATTTAGTAAACTCTTAATTCAGAGTGATTTATAAATGTACTGAGCAGCTGAGTTCTAAAAGCTTTCCAAAAGGGGCCACGGCCAGCAGCATGGTGGAACCAGGATTCAAACTCACAACTCTACAATGACCTATCCAAAGGACTACGTCACCAGTCTACAAAGGGGTAAAAAGCAGTTATTAAAAGCATACGGAAATAAGCAATCTAGATGCATGTCCAGACCATGACCCAACTGATCTATAGCCACAAAGAACATTGCTGCTGAAAAAGGATTTATTTAATATTGGTGATGAAGTAAACTTTCCAGTGATTGTGAATACTGTTCAATAATGACAATTGCTTTTGTGTTATTAGTTCGTTGTTACTTCAAATTGCATGTGTGTGTATAGTACTGTTCACAAGTCAAAAGTAGGCCACCACTAGATTTTCTTTTCCAGCATCAGTGGCCATTTCAGTGACACACCCAAGGTTACATCTATACACAAGGTTACCTCAAGACTAGTCATATACACTCAAGCCAATGCCAATTAACCTAACACACGTGTCTTTGGACTGTGAGAGGGAACCGGAGTACCTGGAGTAAACCCACGCAGACACGGGGAGGACATGCAAACTCCACCCCGGGATTGAACCCAGAGCCTTCTTGCTGTGCTACCCACAGAGCTACATTGGTCACCACTAGATTAGATTAGATATAATGACCATATATAATTATTTTTCAGTCTCTTTATTAGAATACAGCCAGAAAATACAGGAAATTTCTATGCAGTATTAAAACGAAAAGAAAACAACTTCTACATTCTACAGTGGAACAGTGGCAAGTATTTGGTGTGACCTAGCCTTGCATTTGACCAATCAGGCCACTTCGTCGGCATGCCAAGTTGACCCTTATACAATCTGAAGAAGCTTGATCAGGAATGGTCTTTTTCGGAACGTTTTTTGTTGTTCCCTTCCAAAGAGTAACACGGTATAAAAGTTCGAAATGTAAATCAGTGGAAGAGAGTATAATGAGTTGACAAATTAAAGTTTGAAGTTTTTGGGTCCAATAGTCGACAATGTTAAGTATGGTCATTATACCACTGTTAAAACAGCAAATCCAATGGTGACCTAAGACTTTAGCAGAGTACCGTAGGTCACAGCTGTCTGCCTATCTGTATATGTTTCATGCACTTACTATGACAAATGCCAGACAAGCAGCAAATAAATAAACCTATTCTAAATTTACAACAAAGCTGCAAAGACCACAGTAGCACCCATTCAGAGTTTGCAGAAGAGTGTGGTACAGATTGGATGAAAGGTCACTGGCACAGTGTGGAGTGTGGTGGTTGAGCTGTTAGGACGATGGACTATTGATTAGAAAGTCCTCACATTGCCAAGCTACCACTATTGGGCCCTTAACATACAACTGCTTGGACTGTACCCATTGCAAGTCAGTCTGGATAAGGGAAAGTGCTAAATGCTGTAAATGTAAAATACACATAGCACAAGTTAAAATGACCTCCTGTGGTCCCTTGCATCCATTCCCCATATTTGTGATTTAATGCAGTTCCACTCTGGGGGTGGGGGGTGGAAATACAAAGCTGTTTCCCATAAATGGTTCCTAACAGCACTGCCTGACATTGGTCAGAACTCATCGAGGCATGTAGAGTTTACTGTTCTGCACAACTACCTCTGGCTAGAGACAAACAACTTGCATAAATTTAAGGTAGTTCAACCGAAAGGGCAACTGACAGAAAAACCACACGATATTAACCACTTCTCCATCATAAATAATTGAGTGAATCAGGCTTTGGTTATCACTTCTAGAGTTTTCTCATTCGTGGCAGAATTTCAACATGATTTTACAAAACAAACAAAAAAATCTGCTGCTTATAATCCAACCTGACAAAAACAAATAAGAGCAAAGCACAATGAAACCTTTCAACTTACCCGTTTTAACTTGTACAATCACAAAATCACAAATATTCCCCAATGCAGATTACAGTGTAGTAACCACAGGCACCAGTACTGTTGCTTATGAAGGATGATTTTGGAGATGACAAGCTAATCCCAGCTGTTAAATCTGGTGTAGGATTTGTAATGCTTTAGGAACCTAATACACATAGCACTATAAACTCCATGAACCAATCACACTAAATAAAAATCTGTTTGCCTCTGGCAAGAAACTAAAATGTGATCATTGTTGGACTTTGCAGCAGAACAACAATCTGAAACATACATCACAATCCACAAAGCAATGGCACAATGAGCAGAAAATGCTAATATATCACAATATCATACAGTGAAGCTCTGGGCTTACGTCACTTACTTCTATCAGTCACTTAATTTTATCAGACCATATACAGTGGGGCAAAAAAGTACAAGTTCTCCTACTTAAAATGATGAGAGACAAAATGAGAAAAAAAAATCCAGGAAATCACATTGTAGGATTTTTAAATAATTTAATTGTAAATCATGGTAGAAAGTAAGTATATGGTCACCCACAAACAAGCAAGATTTCTGGCTCTCACAGACATGTAACTTCTTTAAGAAGCTCTTCTGTCCTCCACTCGTTACTTGTAGATCTCATCCCGTGGGGTCAAAATGGTCATGAGAACCATGAGCAAAAATCCCAGAACTACCTGGGATGAATGACCTGCAGAGAGCTGGGACCAAAGTAACAAAGGCTACCATCAGCAACACACTACGCCAAGAGGGACTCAGATCCTGCAGTGCCAGGCGTGCCCCCCTGCTTAAGCCAGTACATGTTCAGGCCAGTCTGATGTTTGCCAGAGAGCATATGGATGATCCAGAAGAGGATTGGAAGAA
Source organism: Ancistrus triradiatus (assembly GCA_025084515.1). Classification (NCBI taxonomy): domain Eukaryota; kingdom Metazoa; phylum Chordata; class Actinopteri; order Siluriformes; family Loricariidae; genus Ancistrus; species Ancistrus triradiatus. The sequence goes on from JAJAGP010001749.1 coordinate 141,099, forward strand.
TATCATGTGGTCAGATGAAACCAAAATAGAACTTTTTGGTAAAAACTCAACCGGTCGTGTTTGGAGGAAGAAGAATGCTGAGTTGCATCCCAAGAACACCATGCCTACTGTGAAGCATGGGGGTGAAATCATCATGCTTTGGGGCTGTTTTTCTGCAAAGGGGACAGGACGACTGATCCGTGTTAAGGGAAGAATGAACGGGGCCATGTATCGTGAGATTTTAAGCCAAAACCTCCTTCCATCAGTGAGAACATTGAAGATGGAACGTGGCTGGGTCTTCCAGCATGACAATGATCCCAAACACACCGCTCGGGCAACGAAGGAGTGGCCTCCGTAAAAAGCATTCAAGGTCTATATGTGCCTTGCCATCAGTGGCTGACTAAATACTTTTTTTGCCCCCTGTGATTGCCATTTTTAGTACTACAGTTACAGACTGTAGTCCATCTGCTTCTCTACATACTTTGTTAGTCCCCTTTACTCTGTTCTCTAATAGTTAGGATCCCCACAGGACCACCCCAGATCTGGTAATATTTGGGTGGTGGATCATTCCCAGCACTGCAGTGACACTGATGTGATGGTGACGTTTTAAGTGTGCATTGTCCTAGTATGGCTGTACCAGACACAGCAGTGCTGCTGGAGTTTGTAAGTACAGTAAGTGCAGGATGTACTGTAAGTGCACTTACTGTGCACTCTTTTAGACACATTATCATATTGCTTCTCCTTGTAGATGTAAATTTAGATACTGTAGCTCATCTCTTGTTACATAGCTTGCGTTAGTCATCCTCTAATCCTTCGTCAGTGCTCATGGGAAGCTGCCTACAGGATAGTGGTGTATGGACATTTTCGGCTGATGTTTAAAAACTCCAGCAGCACAGCTGGGTCTGATCCACACAACTCACTGCCACCACGACAGTGTCACTGCAGTGCTGAGAATGATCCACCATCCAACCAGCACCTGATCTGTGGTGGTCCTGACTGTTAGAGAACAGAGTTAAGAGTACTAACAAATTATGTAGAGAAACAGATGGACTACAGTCTGTGATTGTAAAACTACAAAGTGCTTCAACATGGTACATGGAACTGATAAAAGGGATCAGTTTATATATATATATAATATATATATTATAATAATATAGATATATCTATATACATAAAATATACACATCCTATACACACCGTATGTACTGTATATATATATACACACACATATATAGCACACACATATACATATATATAATATATATATATATATATATATATATATATATATATATATATAATATATACACACAGTACATACGTGTGTTGTATATGTATGTGTCTTTTTATATATATTATACATACATATAACACACACCACACATATATATAATATGTATGTATGCATGTTATGTGTGTGTGTATATATATACACGTATATACGTACTGTGTATATGTTTGTGTATATTTATATATTATATATAGATATATATATATATATATATATATATATATAATTATATATATATAAATATATATATCTATAATATATATACACACATACATAAACACACCACACCCCCACATATTATATATATATATATAATATATATATATAAGTCTATCATATTAATATATATTACCTATATCTCTATATCTCTATCTCTATTCTATTTCTTTTTTTTTTTTGTATTTTTTCTATCTTCTCTCTCTCATCTATCTCTCTCTATATATATCACTATATCCTATATCTCTACTCTCTAGCTCTCTCCACCTACCCCCCCCCCCCTCTCTCTCTCTCTCTCTCTTTCTCTCCTCTCTCTCTTACGCATCTATCTCTATCTATACTCTCTATATATATACATACCTATATATATATATAAGAATATAGTTGTATTATGTGTGTGTATATATAACATACGTGTGTGGTGTGTGTAATATGTATGTGCGTATATTTTTAATAATATGTGTAGGTATATATATGTATAATACATACGTGTGTGTGTGGTGTATATGTAATGTTATGATTTTTTATATTATATATATCCATACAATATATATTATATATATATATATATATATATATATATATATATATATATATTATATATATATATATATATCTATATCTATATACATACATATTATATATATATTTATATATGTGTAAATGTATGTGTGTGTTATATATATTACATACGTGTGTGGTGTTGTGCATAGGTATGTGCGTATATTTTTATATATGTGGTATGCATATATATGTATAACATACGTGTGTGTGGTGTGTATCATGTATGTGTATATTTTTTATATATATATCTATTGATATATATATATATCTATATCCTATATATCTCATCTATATATGAAAACATGTAAAGTTCCATCCGACAATCAGGGAGTAACGTGTAGAGTTCATTGCAAGTAAATCCATATGAAGTCCTAGCTTCCATATATTCATATACACATATTATCGCCACCATTGATCATATTACTATTCTGACATGTGTTCTGGCACCTATAATTACTAACCTCTTTCACCTCACAGTGGTTAGTAGAAGCTCCAGGATCTGCCCAAATGAGTCCTGTCCTTCCATGCACTGCAGTATCTGTCCACTCAGGCCTACTTAGCCTTGCATGTCCTGTCCTGCAATTCCCAAGGAGTCCTGTCCTGCTGTATTCTGTCCAATATATCTCGTCCTGTACTGCCCAGCACTGCCCAGTGTGTCCAGCTATGTCCTGCAATGCTCAGTGTTTCCTGTCCTGCACTGTCACAGGCCTAATCCTGCTCTGCCCAGTAAAACTAATGACCTGGTTTCTGCCTAGTCCATCCTGCCATGTCTAGTGCTTACTATATTATTAATGTTTTTTTATTCCAACTGTTAAGTGCCTTTGAACTTTTAGGGGTAAAAATGACAATGACAGCCAATGATGGTTTCAACATTCAGAAAAATGTGTGTCCAAACGAAAACAGTGGAGCTGGAATAGTGATTAGTGTGACTGCCTCATATCTCCAGCATTCCTTGTTTGATCCTGACCTTGCACTCCACATGTGTGGAGTCTGCCAGTCCTGCCCTCTGTTTTCCTCCCATATTTCAAAGACATGCGTGTGAGGTTAATTGGTGCTTCTAAAGTGCCCTAGTGTGTGTGTGTGTGAGTGCATGTGCCCTACAATGGACTGGCACCCTGTCTAGGGGTGTTCCTGCCTTGCACCCTGTGCCGCAGGATAGGTACCAGCTTTCCCCATAACAAGGATTAAGTGGATAGGAGAATGCATGACTGGAATAGGCCGAGAGATCCAGACTGCAGACACACCACAACCCTGACCAGGATAAAGGCATTACTGCAGATGAGTTAATGAATGATTTACACTTTCATATTACCCAGCCCTAGGGCATAGATGACCCCATTCATTCATTTATTCAGCTGATTTGGATCTTAAACTGAAACGTTAAAGACAACGAAAGATTAAACCTGCGCATTCAGGAGATAGACCGCAACATTAACCTGGACCGACAGGCCTGATCGATTAGATCGGATAGCAGTATTGATTACATCGCTATTTATCTTATTAGACGGAAAGTGCCCCGTTTGACACAAGAACCTCGACCTCATGCACGGAGTCTGTTTGACTACACCCGAGGTGCGTTTCATTTAATACTGGCATGTTTTAATACTGCAATAAACGCACATTAACAGACTCTTCTGTTCATAACATGGATCTTTCAGTCTGTCATCTGTGATTTCTCAAGATTCATCTACTGAGCTCTATTTAGGACGCATAAAGATCTCGCGTAAATTGAGTGTATAGGTATTATAATGACGGATCAAGAGGAGCGCGTGTACAGAGCATCGCCGCTCCATTGTATGAAATAAGGGCGCCAGTGTCTAAGTTTTGTACAATAATAGGTAAGATCAGTAAAAACAGCAACATATCACCGTGCAAAATTTCGTTCATGTTGGGAAACCATATCCAGACTGCACCGAAACGCATTCGATGCAAACAACTGCTTTTGTATAAAGCCGCTCGTAAATCACATCACGCTCTGCAAGTTTCATTGTAACAGCGGATCAGAGCATCATTTCTACTTCTCTGAACAACCTTTCCTATCTTTTTATAGTACCAATAAATCCACACTATTCACCTGAATAACAAACATTTCCTACCTTCTCCTGCGGTGGACAAAGGTTTTCGCTTCACTCTTTCTTCCACTAGTTTCCAATGTGTGCAAACACGGCACTTCTTAGGCATTCATTTCTTCCACCCCCTATTGAAACTTTTTTTAAAGGTACCGGAAATGTACAGAACACTCCATGGTAGTTGTAGTTCCGTTGCATTCAGGTGGTGTTGAGATTCTGGGTGAGCGATACTACAAGACCCATAATGCTTTGCAAAGGAAACGAAGCCCCGCGCAGTGTTAAATTTCTACCGTTATGTGTGCTTTATTAGGGCTGTTCGCTTCACCAAATAGTGCCTGTTTATATGTATTTCATAGACTGTCGTGTGTAAGTGTTGTCAAAATATATTTTAGCAAACGCTATTTAATCATTACAAACAAAAAGTCTATGAATATCTGTATTTCTGGATTCCACTCATCACCATGTCATACCAACAAATTTCAGCCACTTCCAGTATTTAGCAGACGACCTCATCCATAGGGACTTACAGCTGATAAAATGTCTCAAACCCATATTCAAGCAATCGAAGTTTAAGGGCCCAACAGTAGCAATGGAAGATCTGGCAGAGAACCTTACATTATGGTCCGTAGTCAAAGTCAGATTTATTTCTTTAGCAGTTTTTACAGTGGAGCATTGTCTCAAAGCAGCTTTACAATTTAGATTATCTTCTAATATCTAGTGCCAATCTCAAATTGAGCAAGCCTAGGGTGACAGTGGAAAGGAAAAACTCCCCAAGTGTTATAAGGAAGAAACCTTTGGAGGACCAAGACTCAAAAAGAGACCCATCCTCCTTGGGCAGCTTAGATGGTGTATGTAAGAATTAAACAAAATTATCTAGTTAATACGTTTATAGTAATAGTTTTTGTAGACGTAATGTGTTACAAAAAAAAAAAAAAAAGAACACAAAGCCTGAGTTGGATGATTGAGAGATCTTAAAATCTTCAAACCATGGCGAGATCAAAACAAAATCTCGGAACTTGTAAAACATGTACAGATGCACGAAGCTGGAAAAGGTTACAAGGGCTTTCTAAACACCCATATGTCGTCCATTTCAGAAAAAATACATGTCGCAAATGGAGGAAAAGGAAAAGTTACTATGCTGCTCTTTTCTAGAAGTGGCCATCGTGACAAGATCACACCAAGTCGAGTCAGTCATATTTATTTCTATGGCGCTTTTTAACAATGGAGCATGTCTGAAAGCAGATTTACAATTTTATATTATCCTCTAATATGTAAGCCAATCCCAAACTGAGCAAGCCTAGGGCAACAGTGGAAAGGAAAAACTAGCTAAACGTTATAAGGAAGAAAACACGGGAGGACCAAGACTCAAAATGGGATCCCAACCTCTTTGGGCAGCTGAGATGATAAATGTAACAATTAAACTAAGTTATCTGATTAATTTTTACAGCATTTAGCAGACGCCCTTATCCAGACCGACTTAGTTGATACAATCTTACAATCCAAGCAACTGTGGGTTAAGGGCCTTGCTCAAGGACCCAACAGTGGCAGCTTGTCAGAGGTGGGATTTGAACCATGAACCTTCTGGTCCATAGTCCAGTACCTTACTCGCTAGGCCACCACAGATGAATAAGTTAATAGTAATAGTTAAATAAGCAGAAGCCAAATAAATATGATCAGAGAGAACATATATAATTATAATTATTAATAATAACAATAGTGAAAATAGATAAATAAAATAGAATAGAATAACATACAAATGTGCACATGGACATTAGTTAGTCTGGTACACAGAGTCACTGTAGGATATTGTGTCCTGGTGGCATGGCATGCTCAGTCAACCAGAGGAGGGAGTGATTGCACAGAGTAAGAAGCTGAAATGAACTACATAGCTAGCAGTTAGCAAAAGCTGATTTGTTTCTGGCTGAAATCTACAATGCTATGTATGGAGGAATTGCACTGTGCACCTACATCAGAACTAGCACTTGAGAGAATGACGATTTCAAAATTGTATTATAAAATGTTAAGAAGGAATGTCAGAGTAGCCTGATGCTTAATAGAGGTTGAATGATGTTAGAAGACAATAAACAAAAAAAAAGAAAAATACAATTCTCATTGTTGTAGCGGTTAAGGCACTGAACTCTTATGGTTGGTTCAGCATGACCCTTGAACAAGGCCTTTCACACACAATTGTAATTCCCTCCCTCCTCTGGTTGGCTGGGGACGTTGTACCGCCAAGGACACTCCTGCCGAGGACTCATATTTTATTCAATATTTTATTTATCTGTTAATATTTACATAGTTTATGTTTTTTGAACTATTACTACAGACTTTGAAACTTAATTAGTTTCATTCTTACATTTATAATCTAATCCAACCAAGCAGGATGGGTCTTGCTTCTCCCAAGCTTTCTACCTTATATCGTTTAGGGAGTTTTCCCTTACCACTGTCGCCCTAGGCTTGCTCAATTTTGGGTTGACCTTAGATATTAGAAGATAATATCAATTGTAAAGCTGCTTTGAGACAAAGCTCTATTTTAAAAAGGACTATACAAATAAGTCTGACTTGACCTGATTTGACAATTGCTTGGATTACACCAGTTCCAAGTTGGGATTGTTTGTTAAATGCTGTAAATGTAAATAAAACCAGACCCTGTCCAGGATTAAGTAGATAAGAAGGTGAGTGAGTGAATGTTAATTAACCTTTAACGTTCTCACCAAGAAAAAAGCAATGGAACAATCTACCAAGGAGTTGAACAGAACATTAAAAGGTTAACACTAAAATACTTTTATTGTGCTTAAAACAGAATGAGCATTTGGGCATTGTGTGCTGTGTTTCCCACGATGGTCTGCCATTTTAAATTAGCGCAACACTGCCACCTAGTGGACTATAAAGAGAAAAATGGTAATAACAGAAATGAATAATTATGCAGGGCGCGATTGGTCTTGTCTGAGGCACGGGAGAGCGTTGCAAAGCGACCTCTACCCAGCTTTGCGTTGGACTGGAGCCCCTTTCAAGCTCGACGCTTGCCTGCAAGTTCCTTGGTACTTAATTAGTATAAAGAGGCATTCTGCTCTAAGTCTAAGGAAAGCTGTTTTGCTGAGAGAGAAATTATAGTGACAATGAGACATTGGTTGCAGTCCAAGGAGTGTGAGTGACATCCTGAGTTCATAGATATGAAAGTGTAGAATCCACACCTCATCTGTGCATATACAGTACATAGTTTTGATATAGTCCATGTATGTGGCTGTTTTACATTATATTTATGAAAACAAACCTAGCTATCTTAGTACCTCTTTTTGTGGTGGTGAAATCAGTGTGGATAACGGCCATTTTCTGCAAATACAAAAGAAAACCACAAAAATGAAGACATGCTCATATCTGCTTAGATTATTCCCTAAATCATGAAGCTGTAACTGCAAATGATTATGCACTGTTGTTACAAGTCTAATGTCTACAGTGATAATCATATTAGACACACTCCATTTCTTAACTATCGCTAGAGACAGTGGAAGTATCTACACTGAGGATTAATAGTCGTCTGTGAATCCAGAGACTCAGAAAATCTAGTGTCACCAAGGTTCAGTTCAAATGAACTCAATTCAATTCAGTTTTATTTCAAATGCCTATGGATGCCCAGATCTGCACTTTATATAACAGAGTTGCTATTACCACAATATCTAGAGCCATAGAAATGGAGATTGTATATGAGTCCTGAATACTAATAGGAAAGCTTTCCATACCTGAGGGGTTTTGTGGGAAAAAGGTAATAGATTTTATTGCTCCAGTTTACTGCTAGTACTTTTACATTTATGGCCTTTATCAGGCCCTATCCAGACCAATCTTCATCTACAAACAGGATACACACGTGGACAAAATTGTTGGTAGCCCTCAGTTAATGAAAGAAAAACCCAAAATGGTAACAGAAATAACTTTAATCTGACAAAAGTAATAATAAATACAAAGTTATGAAAATGAACAAATGAAAGTCAGACATTGCTTTTCAACCATGCTTCAACAGAATTATTTAAAAAAATAAACTCATGAAACAGGCCTGGACAGAAATGATGGTACCCTTAACTTAATATTTTGTTGCACAACCTTTTGAAGCAATCACTGCAATTAAACGATTCCTGTATCTGTCAGTGAGACTTCTGCACCTCTCAGCAGGTATTTCGGCCCACTCCTCATGAGCAAACTGCTACAGTTGTCTCAGGTCTGAAGGGTGCCTTTTCCAGATGGCATTTTTCAACTCCTTCCAAAGATGCTCAATAGGATTTAGGTCAGGGCTCATAGAAGGCCACTTCAGAATAGTCCAGTGTTTTCCTCTTAGCCATTCTTGGGTGTTTTTAGATGTGTGTTATTTGTCATTATCTTGTTGTAAGACCCATGACCTGCGACTGAGACCAAGCTTTTTGACACTGGGCAGCACATTTCTCTCTAGAATTCCTTGATAGTCTTGAGACTTCATTGTACCCTGCACAGATTCAAGACACCCTGTGCCAGATGCAGCAAAGCAGCCCCAGAACATAACAGAGCCTCCTCCATTTTCCACAGTAGGAACAGTGTTCTTTTCTTGATATACTTCATTCTTCCATCTGTGAACATAGAGCTGATGTGTCTTGCCAAAAAGTTCCATTTTTGTCTCATCTGTCCGTAGGATATTCTCCCAGAAGCTTTGTGGCTTGTCAACATGTCTGGCTTTTTTATGTTTTGTTTTCAACAATGGTGTCCAACTTGGTCGTCTCCCATTAAGTCCACTTTGGCTCAAACATTGACGGATAGTGCGATCTGACACTGATGTTCCTTGAGCTTGAAGTTCTTTAATCTCTTTAGAAGTTTTTCTTGGCTTTTTTGTTACCATTTGTATTATCCGTCTCTTTGATTTGTCATCAATTTTGCTCCTGCGTCCACGTCCAGGGAGGTTGGCTACAGTCCCATGAATCTTAAATTTCTGAATAATATATGCAACTGTAGTCACAGGAACATCAAGCTGCTTGGAGATGGTCTTATAACCTTTACCTTTAACATGCTTGTCTATAATTTTCTTTCTAATGTCCTGAGACAACTCGTTCCTTTGCTTCCTCTGGTCCATGTTGAGTGTGGTACACACCTTATCACCAAACAGCACAGTGACTACCTGAAGACCTATATATAGGCCCACTGACTGATTACAAGATTGTAGACACCTGTGATGCTAATTAGTGAACACACCTTGATTTAACATGTCCCTTTGGTCACATTCTTCAGGGGTACCATCATTTCTGTCCAGGCCTGTTTCATGAGTTTATTTTTTTAAATAGTTCTGTTTGAAAGCCATGATTGAAAAAGCAATGTCCTGACTTTATTTGTTCATTTTCACAGACTTTGATTTATTATTTATTTTGTCAGATTAAAGTTATTTTCTGTTACCATTGTGGGTTTTTCTTTCATTACTGAGGACGGTACCAACAATTTTGTCCACGTGTGCATTATACGAACACATGTTTCAAAACTATAGCAAGTATGTGCTACAGACACTAAGATGCAGAGTAAGAAATTTGTCTTTGCAACACCAGCACACCAGAGAAACAAGTGGAGAAACAAACTGCTGTTTGCGAAGCAGCGCACCAGAGTTAAAACCATATTTGCATGCTGTGTGGTATTGAACTGAAGAGAACCGAGGAAGAAAATGGGGGTTATATAAACTGAGGGACTCAAAACATTACGGATATTCACAGAGTGGATAATAGTGATTATACCAACAAGTAGTTCCGACCCCACCATCTGATTGGCTGAGAGACATTTTTCACATGGACATTATTGACCATAAACAACACTCTGCTGACCACTATAAGTGTTACTCCTCGGCATACCACAACATAACCTAGCAACGATCGCCCACGCTAAACAAGCAAGCAAAGTTATACTTGGGCCATAAGAAAACACTGGATGAAATGGAAAAAGCTATAATTAAATTTATAAAAGCTATTGGTTAAGACCAACCTGAGCCAAATGTTTATCACCTTTTGGATTGAAGAGAGGAAAAAGTGAAACAAAGTTGACTACTTTAAATCAAATATCCTGTACAGTGCAGCATGGGAGGCATACGCGATTGCAGGGTTCCAGAAAACAAAAATAATTATAATGATAATGATAATAATAAAAACTAGAGAGGGCATTTCCTGATGAGAAAATGCGAGGTGTGGTTGCCACTCTGCAATGGCCCCATGGGCATCACATGTCAACTCAGATTGCACCCCGGGACTAAGCCTTGGCCAATTTCGTGGCCCGTAGGTCAAAAACTGGACTGCGTTACAGTCATTGGCCCACCCAGAGGGCCCCAGTTTGCCACCCGGGGGGTCTAAGGGGACCAGGGCATCAAAATATCACCTCGGATTGCACCCGGGACCCAGCTTGCCGAATTCGTGGCCATAGGTCGAAAAAACTGTCGAGGGTAAAGTCATTGGCCCCACCTCCAGGGACCCCAGTGCTCACCAGGGTCCTCATGGGCCCCATGGGCATCAAATATCACCTCAGATTGCACCGGGGATCAAAGCATTTGCCCAAATTCGTGGCCGTAGGTCAAAAACTGTCTGAGTTAGAGTCATTGGCCCACCCAGGGGCCCCAGTGCCCAGCCGGGGTCTACAGGGGCCCCATGGGCATCACATGTCACCTCAGATTGCACCCGGGACCAAGCTTGCCGAATTTTGTGGCCGTAGGTGGAAAACTGACTGAGTTACCGTCATTGGCCACCCCAGGGGCCCCAGTGCCCACCTGGGGTCCACAGGGGCCCCATGGGCATCACAGGTCACCTCAGATTGCCCCCGGATCCAAGCTTGCTGAGTTTCGTAGCCCTATGTCAAAAACTGACTGAGTTATGATTTGTTAATTTTTGGCCCATTCATTTCCTATGGGAAAATTTGGGACTTTGGGGGGCCCCCGGAGAGCCCTATACAAGCACACCATTCCCTTCCGAACCGGACACGATGGCGCTGGAACGGGGTCGATATTCCGAAAGCTGCGGCAGTTGAAATCCGGACAAATTTTCGGAATGTTCAGAATCGGATAACAATAGTGTGATTGCCTATATAGGCAACCACACTAATAACAATAACAACAAAAGGAATCCAAAAACAGATAAAAAAAAAACCTGGCGTGATAGCCAAACTACAAACGAACGGTTAGCCGTGGCTAGGCTAACACAATAAATGAACAGAAACCTGGTGTGGTAGCCGAGCAAAAACCGAAAAAACAGACTTTTTCCTAGACTAGACCTTAAACGTGTCTTGACCTGGCTTGACATGGCTCGGCGTAGCGTGGCATGTCGAGGCTTGACGTGCCGAGGAGAGACAAGGCTCAGCAAAACATGGCATAAGGCGCACCCAAAACATCCGACCATGGTTGAGATAATGCTACCACGACGCAACTAGGAAAACAAGGAGCTTATAAAGCAAATATCCCAGCTGTGCGCGGTTAGTCAGTCCAAACAATCAATAAAAAGTCCAGTAACAAAACAAAATAAAACAAAGATCGGTGTGGTAGGATCCGCGGCCATAATGGTCCTGCAAGGGATTGTGGGCGATGTAGTCTCGGTCGCCCACAATCGTAAAAACAAAGCAAAAGCCGGGGCACTTGGCAAAGTCCAGGGGCTTCCTCTTGGGGTGACCCCTAGGAGGGTCATGGTCGCTACCAGGCACTTGACCATCAGGGCAGCCATACCTGACACGAGTGGATGGCGGGAGGCTGGAAGAAGGGTCCGGCTTGAAAACAGGGCGATCCTCATGGCAAGGCAGTGCGCTCTGGACGTCCTCATGGTGAGGCGGCACGCTCTGGATGTCCTCAGTGTGAAGCAGGGTGCTCTGGACATCCTCAAGGTGAGCCTCTCGGGAGCAGGCAGCATTTGGCAAGGCCTCTCTAGAGTAGGTGGCCTCTGGCAAGGCCTCTTGGGAGCAAGCATCCTCTTACAAGGCCTCTTGGGAGCAGGAGGTCTTTGGCAAGGCCTCTCGGGAGAGGGCGGCCTCTGGCAAGGTCTCTCTGGCACCGACGGCCTCTGCCAAGGCCTCAAGGGAGCAGGCAGCCTCTGGCAAGGTCTCTCTGCCACTGACGGCCTCTGGCAAGGCCTCACTGGCACTGACTGTCTCTGCCAAGGCCTCTCTGGAACTGACGGCCTTTGGCAAGGCCTCTCTGGAACTGACGGCCTCTGGCAAGGCCTCTCTGGAACTGACGGCCTCTGGCAAGGCCTCTCTGGAACTGACGGCCTCTGGCATGGCCTCTCTGGAACTGACGGACTCTGGCAAGGCCTCTCTGGCATGGAACCACATGTCATGCTCAGGTCCAGCACCTACTTGGTCAAGTACAGATTTAGTTGGCTCTAATGGCTTGCTAACCGAGCAAACGGGTGCGTCGCGCTCGGAAAAGGGACCAACGAGCTCAGGCACAAAACTAGAATGAGTGGCGCGCTCGGATACGGGGTTCTATGACACGAATAGCGTGTCTACAGAGCTAAGCAGCACGATGTGCGCGGAAACATAGTTACCGAGTTCGAACACAAAGCTTTAGAGTTAAAGGATTTGGACATGGAACCAATGAACTCAGGTACGGAGCTAATATGCTTGACTATGGAACTAAAGGGCAAGGCGCGCTCAGATATGGAACTATACAACGCTACCGGTGTACCTACCGGCGAATTAACAGATTCAGGCACAACATTAACGAGCACGGCGTGCTCAGGCACGGAACTACACTGCACCAACGGTTCGGAAATGGAACAAACATGCTCAGGTGCGGAGCTAAGCAATGCTAACAGTTCCAAGATGGAACAAATGGGCTCAATTACAGAGCTAAGAGATGCAAAAGGCTTGGTTACTGAGCTAACGGGTGCATCGCTAACATGGCTAACGTGCTCAGGAATGAAACAATGAGGTGCTACAAGCTCAGGTACGGAGTTAGGCGGTGCCAGCAACTGAAGATGGAAACAGGCTTGTTCAGGTACAAAACAAAGTGGCGCTAATGGCTCGGAAATGAAACAAACTTGATCAGGTACCGAGCTAAGAGGCGCTGACAACGTGGAAACTGAACAAACTTGGTTAGGTACAGCACTAAACGGCGCTAATGGCTCGGAAATAGAGGGCGCGGCATGGGCCCGGTGTGTTTGGAAACTAAGCTAGGCACCACCAACGCCTCAACAACGGAACTGATGCACTCAGATACAGCACCAATCAGTGCTAACGGTTTGGGAACAAAACCAACTGGCTTAGGAGCATACGTGTCGTTCCGATAACAGAATGTAGGACGCACAAAAACCACACCATCAGTGCTAACGGTTTGGGAGTAAAACCACTGGCTTAGGAGCATAACTAAGCAAGGCTAATGGCTTGGAAATATGTGGGGGGGGGGTGGGGGGGTTAATGGGCGCCGGTGTGCTCAAAAACGGAGCTAACGTGCTCAAGTTCAGGGTTACTGGGTGCTAGCTGCTCATCAAAGGAGCTAAATGGCATGGTTAGCTCGGAAACGGGGATAGCGTGCCCGGATACCAAGTTACATAGCACTAGCAGCTCATCTACAGAGCTTAACAGTGCGGTAAGCTCGTAAGCGGGGGTAGCGTGCCCAGATACAGGGTTACATACCGCTAGCAGCTCATCTACAGAGCTAAACGTGGCATTCACAACGTCCTCAGTGAGCGAAGTGACGCTCTTGACGTCCTCAGCGCACGAAGAAACACTCTGGACGAACTCCGACAGCCCATGATCCTTTGACAGCCCATGAGCGGAGGATCGAGGAGGCGGCAAACAAGGCGGGGCTGGCGCAGATGGTTGGAGTGCGAGGGTCCTAACCTCGCACTCTGACTGCCAACCTGGGGCTTGGTCGGGTGAGGGCTGAATTTGGACCCGAGCCCCTCCAGAAATCGGTCGCAGGTACCCTGCAAAACCTGCGACCAGTTTACATGGGTTCAGCCCAACCAATAAAAAGTCCAGTAACAAAACAAAATAAAACAAAGATCGGCGTGGTAGGATCTGCAGCCATAATAGTCCTGGATTGTGGGTGATGTAGTCCCAGACGCCCACAATCGTAAAAACAAAGCAAAAACCACGGATCCTAACAATCCCAGGCTCTTAATAAATTCACAGCTTGACTGAAGAGCAATGAGACTGATGATCAATTTTAGTCCCATCAACAAAACATGAACTGTATCAGCTTCATCACTCACAAAGATGTTGTTTGCTGGAGTTAAACTCGGCGACTTTCATTAAACACCACCCACGGCTGATCGGTGGTTCATATGACAGGTACGTTATCTGTAAGTCCAGCTCTTAACACAGCAAAGCTGCTGATGCTCTATTAGTCTGTCATTACATTTCTGACTGATGAGATTCACATTAAGAGCTTCATCATAGAAAAGTATAATCACTGATCAAATGGGATCCTAGACTTTGGTTATAACACCGGGATCTCACTTCGATTTGCTTCAGTTGGTAGAATAGTGAATCTTAGTTACAGCCTGTCTTATAAACCCGACCCATTTTATTTGCTGAATGTAAACAAAATAATTTAAATAAATTAAAACCAATTGATATATTTGTGTTTACTGTCTGTATAATACACAGTTATTGGTAATTCTGTTTTTCGACTTTAGTGACTGAAGGGTTTAGCCGCGGGGTAACAATAGAATGGAACTATTTTACCTTGCGGAATGGTGATAAACAGATAATTTTTTCTGTTCTCTTTATCTTAAAATCTAACAATAAATGGCGATAACGCAATAATACACTCGAGGCCATGCTGTAACGTGAGATACAGTATTGGCATGGGTGTTCTGACCTTCAGCACTTGGCCTGCGGCGTCGTGCCTGCGACCGCAGCACACCAATGCCAATATCTCACTTTAAAGTACTCCCTCTCATGTATTATTGCTTAATTAGCACCGAGTCAATAACGTTGATTATCTTGTTAATTCTGTGCATTCCAAGGACTGTGATATATTAGACTGTAATGTAAAGTCAGTTCTTGTAGTCCATATGTTAGATAAGGGAAGAATTGGCAATTGTGAAAACCCTAGCTTGTCTGAAAAATGCCATATTGTGTGGCCAGACAAACTGGCTCATCGCATGGCTAAAAACAGCAAAGCTGAGGGGTGCTTCCTGGTCAAGCAGGTGATGAGGGGTGCCACTTGCAGAAGGGGGCTAAGGGCAAAGGAGCAAAGGCCTATAATGAATGATGAGCTGAAAATGAAACCTGAGAAATCAAATTTTGCACTGACTGAGTGTGTAAGATAACTAATACAGATACTAACACTAAAACACACCTTCCACCTGAATCCCATCATTAAAAAGCTACACTTTGGGATTATATTGTGATTATTTATAAGATAAACTACTGAAGAACTGACTTTGAAGAAACTCTGTAAGAAACTCTTACTAGTAAGTAACTTGAGGGAAGAATGCAATGCACTACAACACACTAACACACATACGCACAAAGATAAATTCACAGAAAACGAGAAGCACAGGCTGCTTCATTCATATCTCCGTATTTTCCCATCATTGTTTCTTTCTGTAGGCATGACATGCTCCACATATAATGGTGAGAAAGAGACAGAACATGTTTGGAAATTTTCCCATAAGAAATAAAGGATACAGGGTTCATGTTATCCAGAAATGTTCAATATTTGTTCCAGGAACAAGGTATTTTCAGATAATGGGTTTTGACTGTACAGATTTCACATAGATTTTTTTACCAGAGTTGCCCAAATTTTGGCACAAGTTAATTTCTGAGATGTAGGTATCTCAGACATAATCTATTCAGGACAAGTGACTATATATAATGTAATATCTTATATTCCAGCAAACAATTTGAGTGAAAAGTTGAATATTTGAAAAAACAAAACCAATAAATATAAAAATTGGTTTTGGTATGCTTCTTTTTTTACTGTAATGACAGCATGCACTCGAGTCGGCATGGACTACACATTTGTGCAAAATCTGATGATCATCTTGCGATGTTACTGACTGCTTGGCTTTCCCTGTTTTAAAGTGCTTCCATGAATGTTTGATTGGGTTTAGGCAGGAACAATCCTAGACAGGGTGCCACCGTGCTGCACCCAATTTCTGAAATGTGTGTTTTCTTAAGATTCATTTTTCACCCAAATTGTTGTGCTGAATAACAGTGGATTAATTTGAGAAAAATACAAAATAGAAGCCTTGTCACTAGTAGTCTCAGACTTTTGGCCTCCGCTGTATGTTTGCATGATATGTGTGTTTTCTATTAATCAGCAGTAAGCCAGTGTTTGGCACTGTCAGCATGTATAATAGTCCTTCGATGCTGATTTATTTGAGTGAGAAAACATGTCTAAAAACAAGTAGGGACAGTTGACAGGTAACAGCACAGGTTTCTGAGATTTAAATGATAATTTAAATTGAATAATTTAGAGAGGTCCTTATCCAATGTAACGTATAGATGAGCAGAGCAGCTGAAGGTAAATGGTCTTGTACAGGAGTCCAACAAAGGCAGCTTGGCAGAGGCAGAATTTGAGCTACTGATTATTAGTCTAGAACTTTTACCCTACTGAGTTATATGTACTCATATAGCACAGTCATCAGCTGTTCTGATCTCACATCTCATAAAATGTTTAGTCTGGATTAGTACTTTTAGTAGAAAGAGCATATGTTCATCAATAGCTTATAGCCCAATTTTAATGGTGACTAAACTCTTCCTGTCAGCAATATCATATTAAACTAATGGTTTCATTTCCTTTAATGGCTAACACAATAGCAGCTGCAACTGTGCATAATTTGTAAACAGAATGACTGGTATATGATAATTGCTTCTGATATGAATTTAGCTTTTTAGCAGATTGGAGCTAATATTTTGCAAAGTCATATATCCACACAGATCTGCCTTCTGGTCGGTTCTCTAGAAGTGATTTGTTGTTTCTGCTATTCTTAAGAAATGATCAGTCTTTAAAGCTGTAATACTGTATGTCAAACAGGGTGTAAGCAAGAGAGTGAAAACATAATATCATGGAGCAGCCACTAAGTGAAACATTGAAATTGGTGTAAGCGTATGACATAGTGGTGGTGTAAGCGTCTCTCTCAGAATATGCAGAGCAGACCTTTAAATCTTCCTATTTTTGGTTCCTATTTCAGATGAGATGAGATGTTGTGTACAGTGCCCTCCATGTGAACATTTGCATTGCAGCCACCCCTAAAGCGCTGCTCTAATAATAGCACAATAATAGGCAGTGAGGGAGTGTGCAGTAAACAATGTGTTGGAATGCCAGTGTTTAGTAAACAGCTGCTTGAAGGTTTAACATGTCAGCCTACTGCATCTGCTGCTCAAGTTCACACAAGTTCACACAACCCCTGCTCTCGTTTAATGGAATACGCCAGACAAAAAGCATTACTCAAGCTCCTGTTTGTGATGAACAAAAACTGACAAAAATGTATACAAACATTTCCCCCCATGTTTTAACCCCACTTTTCCTGCTCAGGGTTGCCCAGCCAAAAACATAAAGAAACAGTCTCAAACCATGATTCCACAGCACATTCAGGCTAGCAGTGTTCTCCAGGCATTTGCCAAAGCATTCATCCATCCTTTCTGTGTTGTGCATCCTGCTAAAACGTGCAAGGTTTGGAAGCTTACAGTTCTCCAGTGTGTCACTGTGTGTTGTGGCTTCATGATTTTCATTGGTCAAACTGAGGGGCCCAGTCCAAATGATCAAAATCTGAACTACACAATATTATTCCTTCCCCACCATGCTTTACCATTGGTGTGCATCTCTGAATGCCCAACACATCGAAGTAGATGGGCTATAGCAGCAGAAGACCACACTGGGTGCCACTGGGTGCCACTCGCTACGAACAGGCAACTCAATCTATAATTCACATGGGTTCACCAAAATTGGACAATAGATTGTAAAAATGTTGCCTGGTCTGGTGAGTCATGAATTCTGCTGCAGGATAACATGAACATGTCATAAAGCTCAAATAATCCCAAACAGGTTTCTTGAACTTGACAATGAGTTCATTGTACTCAAATGGCCTTCACAGTCACCAGATCGCAGTTCAGTAGAGCACCATTGGTGATATTTGACAATCCTCTGTTGAAAAAGCGATATATAAATAAATTTGACTTGACTCTGGGATGTGGTGGAATGGGAGATTCACATCATGGATGGCAACTGTGTGATACTATCATGTCAGCATGGACGAAAAACTCTTGAGGAATGTTTCCAACACTTTGTTGAAGCCATGCCATGAAGAATTAAGGCAGTTCTGAAGACAAAAGCTGGACCAACCCGGTACTACCAAAGTGTGAAGTAGCCGGTGAGTGTATAGATAAACTTAATATAGCCTCAAAAGGTTCTGCTCCATGTTAAGTACATTTTCAGTATTCAGCAGACGCTATTACCCAGAGTGACTTAAAACCGATACAGTTCAAACCAATTGTGGGTTAAGGGCCTTGCTGAAGGACCCAACAGTAGCAGCTTGGCAGAGAGGGGATTCTCTACATACATACCTGCATGCCAAAGCAAGTCATCAGTTTCAGTGAGTCTGTACATCCTTCTCTGAGGTCTAACCATGCCTGCTAATCCGGACCTCGATATTTCAGTGCCCTGGCTCCTCATACCAGTCAGAATGGCTATATCTGTTAGTGCTTAGCATGGTTGCCTCCCATCTACAGAATCCCGGATCTATTCTGACCACTTACTACGCATGTGTTTCAGTTTGCATGTCCTCCCCGTGTCCACATGGGTTTACTCTGGGTGCTCCGGTTTCCTCCCACAGTCCACAGATGTGTTTTAGGTTAAATTGGTGTTTCTAAATTGCCCTTAGCGTGTGGCCTCCTGTCTAGAATTGTTCCTGCCTTGCAGCCTGTGTCACTGGCTAGATACCGAATAAATATATATATATCTACAGGCTATATATATATATATATATGTATATATATATTTTTTAACATTTTTTTCAATCTCTTAGTATTTACTGTTATTATGCGTCCCAAACTGAGAACCTGGTTGTTAGTCTCTGAGTAGCATTAGTTTCTGGTCTAACTGGTAATGAATAGATCATCTAGTACCTGCATCGTGGCACCTTCCAGTGTTTACATATTGTGTAAGTCGCTGTGGATAAATGTGTCTGCCAAATGACTAAAGGAAACGTAATGAATCACATTGCACCATTAGCTCAATTACATTTTTTTATGGTTTAATATACTATATTTGTATTGCACTTTTACCAACAGGATTTGTCACAGAGCAGCTTTATAACAAGTTGGATCTAGACATCAAATGAGGAGTCAGATTTAAGGGAGGTAAGGAAAAACTCTCAGAGATGCAAGGTGGTTAAATCTTGAAACAAGTCCAAATGGTGAGACCAGAGAACTAAATCAAGTTTTTCAGAGACTGTATATTCCCGAAAATGAAAGTTACCAGTAGATGTGCAGTGTAGTATTTTGTGGAAAAAAACTGTTTTGTTGTTACAAAGGTGTGCATAAGTTTGCAAGTCTTTATACACATTAATCAGTGCCTCAGTGTGTTGTTGGATCCTGAAGAAGTCATCAATCATTCTATTGTTCCTGCTGGACATTGTTTCTGTTTTAACACATGGCACTTCTGGTTAGACCAAAGCTTTTTAAACTTCAGAGGAATGTTTGCTCCCCTCATATTTGGATGAGTGATGTGCATTCTTAATCTCCCCCAGCTTGCAGTTCAGTGGGTGTTTTGAATCAAACAATAAACACTGTTCTCAATTGGTTTCCTGTTGACTTCAATATCCATACTACCACCCTGATATGTGCCACAAAGACCCCAAACCCTGAACCCAGAATGTCTCTTATGACCCTTTGTGAAGCACTCGTCCCAGGACAATGCAGAAGCTTGTCTAAATCTCCTGACAGATAGTCTGAGGGAAAGTTTGTCTTGTTGGCTTTGTTGCAGGATAATGATGATATACTGCTTATGAACATCCAAATTCATAAATCATGACAGTTGCTGAGACTTTACAGTAAGAAAAAATTGCGCTGTAGCAAAAAAAAGGAGAAGAATCCAGAAATAACATATTTTCAGATCAGCAAGGTCAGGTCAGGTACTCTGAAGCTGGAGAAGTGCTTATCGGGAAGGTAGCCACGGAGCAAGATAAATACATTTGTTTGTTTGGGTCTGCAAGGAAACAGACACTTCCTGTCCTGGAAAGATCTGAGATTTTGTGATGATCCATTGTGTACCAGGTGGTGCTTTTTTTCTACTTCAGTATGTTCTTAGCTCTGAATTAATAAAGATAACAGTAAATGACCACCCAAACATCACATCCATGTGTGTTTTTTTTTATCTCATTTTAAACCAGTGAGCAAAGTTTCTGAGTACTGGACTACTGTCCAGAAGGTTAAGGGTTCAATACCCTATCAGTGTTGGGTTCTTGAGCAAAACCCTTTAACCTCACTTGTCTGGAGTGTATAATTATCAGCTGTAAGTCACTGAAAGTTTGAATCCTTCTATTCAAATTCCTCCTATAATGTATGGGGTTGGGGTGTGTGATATGTATCGTCCACGATAATATCTTAATTGTTGTTTTAACAGTGTGTGAGCTGACATTATAGAGTATATCACTTACTGAAATAATAGTCAAATATGCCTTAAGAGTTCACATACTCACTGCACCATGTAGGAAGATAGGACAGATTAGGCAAAAAGCAAAAGGTACTTTTTTTTTAATAAGCTATCTATAAATGCTGGAAGATTTACCTACAGTGGTGCTTGAAAGTTTGTGAACCCTTTAGAATTTTCTACAGTTCTGTATAAATATGACCTAAAACCTCATCAGATTTTCACACAAGTCCTACAAGTAGGTAAAGAGAACCCAGTTAAACAAATGACACAAAAATATTATACTTGGTCATTTATTTATTGAGGAAAATGATCCAATATTACATATTAGTGAGTGGCAAAAGAATGTGAACCTTTGCTTTTGGTATCTGGTGTGACCCCCCCTGTGCAGCAATAACTACAACTGTTTCCTGTAGCTGTTGATCAGTCCTGCACACCGGCTTGGAGAAATTTTAACCCATTCCTCCGTACAGAACAGCTTCAACTCTGGGATGTTGGTGGGTTTTCTCACATTAACTGCTCGCTTCAGGTCCTTCCATAACATTTAGATTGGATTAAAGTCAGGACTTTGACTTGGCCATTCCTAAACATTAACTTTATCCTTCTTTAACCATTCTTTGGTAGAACGAATTGTGTGCTTAGGGTCGTTGTCTTGCTGCATGACCCACCTTCTCTTGAGATTGAGTTCATGGACAGATGTCCTGACATTTTCCTTTACAATTCTCTGATATAATTCAAAATTAATTATTCCATCAACGATGGCAAGCCGTCCTGGCCCAGATTCAGCAAAATAGGCCCAAACCATGATACTACCACCATGTTTCACAGATGGGATAAGGCTCTTATGCTGGAATGCAGTGTTTTCCTTTCTCCAAACATAACGCTTTTCTTTTAAACCAAAAAGTTCTATGTAGGTCTCACCCATCCACACAACATTCTTCCAATAGTCTTCTGGCTTGTCCACGTCATCTTTAGCAAACTGCAGACAAGCAGCAATGTTCTTTTTGGAAAGCAGTGGCTTCCTCCTTGCAACTCTGCCATGCGCACCATTGTTGTTCAGTGTTCTTCTGATGGTGACCTAGCCAACTATTACACGCCTTGCTCTTGGAGTGATCTTTGTTGGTCGACCACACCTGGGGAGGGTAACAATGGTCTTGAATTTCCTCCATTTGTACAGAATCTTTCTTGCTGTGGATTGGTGGAGTCCAAACTCTTTAGAGATGGTTTTGTAACCTTTTCCA
>JAJAGP010001750.1:0-38378 GCA_025084515.1 Ancistrus triradiatus
TTCTTTCTCTCCTTCTTTTCAACGTCTCATATTTTCTTCAGCTTTTGGCCTGGGAACCGGGACACGAGGAGGATGTGACTGTAATGACCGTGAGGCCAAACTTTCAGGACAGTGTGCACGTGGGCAACATCAATGGCCTGAAGAAGTTCACCGAGTAC
This sequence comes from Ancistrus triradiatus, assembly GCA_025084515.1. Classification (NCBI taxonomy): domain Eukaryota; kingdom Metazoa; phylum Chordata; class Actinopteri; order Siluriformes; family Loricariidae; genus Ancistrus; species Ancistrus triradiatus. The sequence goes on from JAJAGP010001750.1 coordinate 159, forward strand.
TTCACTTCAGTGCTGTGTTTCACGACACCGGGAGATGGACCACGTAGTCCGTCACAGCGCCTCCGCACCCACGAAGACAGTGAGTGTCATAGCTGTAGAATTAATAGCAAAGTGTCATTCATTGATTGAGGCTGACTGCTCCAAATGTGTTCCCAGCCCCAGGACCTGTGGGTCACCTGAGTTTTACCGAGATCCTGGACACGTCTCTAAAAGTGAGCTGGAAGGAGCCACATGAGAAGAACGGCATTCTCACAGGTGACTCTGCACATGCAGTTTGGAAGCTTTGACTTTGAAACTTAAATATTATACTCAGAGACTAATGCTTAGAATGAAATTGTGTATGTAATCTAATCGATTGCACATGTAGTTACTGGTAGTAATGTTGTGTGCAATTTGGTAGTTTATTATTGGTTATTATTGTTAATTCATTTACAAATTATTTCTTAAATTCACAATCATCGGCACTTGCTAGTACTAGCACTCGATACTTGGTAGTACAGGATTGGAAACCATTTTTCCTGTCAGTACCATCTTAATTATTTGTGGCACTGATTCAGCAAGGTGCTGGAAACATTCTTCAGAGATTTTGGTCCATATTGACATGATGACATGAGGCAGTTGCTGCAGATTTGCCGACTGTGCATCCATGATGTGAATCTCCCATTCCACTACATCCCAAAGGTCCTCGAATTTATTGAAAATCAGTAACTGCGGAGGCCTTTTGAGTACAGTGAAATCATGTTCATGTTCAAGAAACCAGTTTGAGATGATCTGCGCTTTGTGACATGCATGTTATCCTGCTGGAAGTAGCCTGGTACACTGGTCTTAAAGGGATGGACCTGGTCAGCAACAATACTTGATGCTCAGTTGGTATTAAGAAGCTCAAAACATTACACCACCAGCAGTCTGAACCGTTGATCCAAGACAGGATGGATCCATGCTTTTATGTTGTTTACACCTAATTCTGACTTTACCATCAGAATGTTGCAGCAGAAATCAAGTCTCCTCAGACCAGGGAACGTTTTTCCAATCTTCTCTTGTCCAATTTTGCTGAGCCTGTGTGAATTGTAGCCTCAGCTGTATGTTATTAGATGACAGAAGTTGCCCCTGGTGTGGTATTCTACTGCTGTAGCCCATTTGCTTTTCAAGTGTATATTACTGTATAGTATATAGTATACCTCAGTTATTTGAGTCACCGTTGCCTTTCTGTCAGCTCAAACTAGTCCATCCATTCTCCTCTGACCTCTGGCATCAACAAAGCATTTTCAGACAGAGAACTGCCACTCACTGGATGTTTTCTCTTTTTCGGACCATTCTCTGTAAACTATAGAGATGGCTGTATGTGGAAATCCCTGTAAATCAGCAGTCAATCTGGCACCAACAACCATGTCATTTTCAAAGTCACTTCAATTACCTTTCTTTCCCATTCTGATGCTTGGTTTGAAATTCAGCAGGTCGTCTAACGTCCTAAATACTTTGGTTGGCTGCTTAAATATTTGTGTTAATGAGCAGTTGAGCAGGTGTACCTAATAAAGTGGCTGGTGATTTTATAATTATTTATTACCTTAGCGACCAGTCTCTGCTCATAAGGGCACTAATAAGACATTACATGATCCCAGTGTGCATGCCAGTTTTTAGGTGCACTGTGTAATGATTTTAATTCAGTATAATTAAGTAAAATAAGTGTCTCACTGGAATTATACCTGTGGAAAACCTGTTTAACACTAGTTGCAGTTGCTAAAGATAATTGTGAAGTGAAACCTTTACTTCTGTCTCACTTAAAAGACTACAGAACATTAAATGTAACTAAACTGCATATATTTGGAGAAAGCAGTACTGCATGTTTGCTCTGGTGAGATAAAACAGACAGGATGTGTTATTGTCCCCTCAGTTGTAGATATTTTTCACAGACTAAACTAAATATTGTTACGGTTTGCCATAATAAAAACCGGGTGAACCGTGAAAACAAAAGTAAAAGGGGGTTTTAGGACCCAATTGCAGTTTTAGGACCCAAAAATCTAACTAAATAATAAGAAATGAAGTAAATAAAATAACAAAAGGAAAATGATGGCAGTGGCTGAGGATCGAACCCTGGACGCTAGTGTCAGCAATGGCTGTATTAACTGATGCGCCACTCAGCCACTGAAGATAAAAAGGAAAACAACTTAAACAAAAGGAAACGCCGCTGCGCTTATGGTGAAGCTCCACTACGCAAACGACGTAGCAAGTCCGCACCTGCACAGAGCCACAGTACCCAGGCGGAGCGTCGCGAAGGCGAATCACGGGTCTCCTGCGTCTGAGGGAGGGTGATTTGGATGCAGAAGGAAAAAGGACGAGGCTGAGTCGGCAGCAGAGCGTCCTTTTCAAGCATGATCACGTGGGGAGCGTTACTTCCCGCGATCGCGGTGAGGAGGGGTGACTTAAACCCCAAAGGGCTGCCGGCGAACAAGGAAGAAGGCGGGGGGCTCACGTATCGCCACAGTGAGCGAGCCAAAGTCGCTGAGGGACGGCGAGACCACGAGGACGGCTAGGGGAAACAGATAGCGGAATCTTGCCCTACACTATCAAAAACTATGTCCTAGCCTAAACTTCACCTTGGGCCTCTAAACCATATAATTGATGACGGTCTACAAACCGCCAGCTACACCTCTTTCCCTGACAAAACCAAAAACACGATATAACGCACGCACGTGAGACGGATGAGGTCTCGGGATAGTTTGCTCAACCTGACTGACTTCAGACGTGCTCTTAAATACAAGAGCCAGCAGGTGTCACTGATCGCGTAATCAAGACCTAAATAAGCACTGGAGCATGAGCAATCGCCCCAAGCATGTTCAGGCCGAAAGATGAGTCGACGCTGCCCTCTAGCGTCATAAGACGGGAATCAGTGCGACTCCTAACAAATCTGAAGCACCCTTGACAGAATTCTGTTGCCTAAACATGACTGATCATTCAGTATAAAATGTACCCTGTTATTGCAGTCTTTACCAATGATCAAGAAGATACTGTTGGGTTTTATTTTTTACTTAGTTTGTTTTTGATTCTAGCACAGTGGTTCCCAAAGTGGGGACATTTTGCGGATGGTACACAGCAAGGCAAATGATTGAGGCATGTTTGAACATTGCTATGTTACACGGTAAAAAATGTAAGCATAATATGTGTCACTTGTTATAATTCCACTGTAAATGTGATATGTCACCATGTTTTGTTTTGTGAAATTAGAAGTTGCGTTTTATGTGAATTGCAATGTTTAAAATACATTCCAGCAGAGTTTGGAGGCAAAAAGTGTGTTGGAGGAGGGTGTGGGGGGTGGGTGGTATGTCTTGCATACATGCCAGTCCTTGCCGGGCCATTGCTGTTGCAGCTCAAGAGAGCAATCCTTCCAGTCTGACCTCCTCTCATTCAAACATGACCAGTCATGATTGTGTGACACATGACATGGCCAGAAGGCACCATCGAAACTCGTATCTACATCCTCAGAGCGATGGGCTACGAAATGCTGCTGTGGTGTTATTTTTTGGTTAAATAAATGAAAATGTCGAGAAATCTGAACTGCATCAGGTCACAAATTAATAATAAAGGACAAATGTGAGCCCTGAGGGAAGCCCAGCTGAGAATGGCTGATCTATGTTATTGCATTATTGATCGTTGTAGGATACCGCATCTCCTGGGAGGAGTTCAACCGCACCAACACGCGAGTCACGCACTACCTGCCCAACCTGACACAAGAGTATCGGGTAACGGGCTTGACTGCCCTCACCACCTACACCATCCAGGTGGCTGCCATGACCTCCAAGGGCCAGGGTCAGCTCTCGTCATCCACCATATCCTCCGGAGTACCACCAGGTTAGCAACAAACTCACATAGCAATGAATAAATCTGTGGTCTTATTTTGTGTGGCGCTTCCTGAAGGAATGGTCCAGTGTTTTTCAACCTAATCTCTATGCAGGTTACATAGTGTGTAAGTAATCACACAAGAACTTCACCAAGAACTTTCCCATAAGAATGGAAACTCCCTTGAATCAATGATTTTTTATAGATGGGCACGTAAAAGCAGCTGTTGGGGCAGTTATTAAGCACCTGCTTTGGGGTAATTTATTTGCAAGTTAATTGATGCTGTTAATTGATCCCTTTAAGCATTATCCTGCTGTACAGGAGCTATATTAGTTATGTGGCCTTTAAGCAATATGCCTGTGAGAAATCATTTTTCAATGTCAGACTATTTTCACGGCCCATATCCCTGCCTTCTCTCCTCTGCTGTTCCTGCAGAAATGCCAGGCCCTCCCACAAACATCGCCATCTCCAACATTGGCCCACGTTCGGTAGCCCTGCAGTTCAAACCTGGCTATGATGGCAAGACATCAATCTCCCGCTGGCTAGTAGAGGCTCAGGTAATGTAGGCAGCCTTGCTCTCCAGCTGTTTCTCTGTCAGCAATCTGTCTCTGTCTTTGTAGGCTATCTCTCTTTTCTGACTTTCTCTGGCCAGATCGGATTGATAGGAGAAAACGAAGAGTGGATCATGGTCCATCAGCTTGCTAACGAGCCTGACGCACGTTCTCTCATAGTAGAAGGCCTTAACCCATACACCTTTTACAGGTACACTCACATCCATGACATCTGCACACTAATGTTGTACTCACACTAGGCGATTTGTACCGTGCCTGAGCATGTTTGACTCCCAAAGTGCGGTTTGTTTGACTAGTGTGCCAGTTTGAGGAGGTGGGCTTGGACGCGGTTCAGTTGAACTCAGACACAGTAAAGATGCAGTGCTCCGAGCTCATGTCCCAGTACCAGTTCTAGCCCACACACTAAGATGTTGCTCCGCTTCATCTCCATCCAAGCTGTTCTTCAATTACTCCAGTGCACCATTATCCATACCACAGAGGGCTTTCTAGGAACATATCCCGTTTGTAAATCAGGGAGCATCTGTATAATACAACTCCATTAATGCATGTAATGCCTTATACAGTGTGGATTTTCTGGGGGTCTGGAACAGATTAATTCAATTTACATTATTCCTTATGGGAAAAATTTGCTAGTACTTGTAAAGCTGCTTTGAGACAATTCAACATTGTAAAAATCATTATAGAAATAAATTTGACTTGACTTAACTAATGTGATCGCTCACTGTGCCCAAGCACGGAACACAGTGTCAGCTGCCTCTACTTAAACATATAGCACGAGTAGCCGAAAATCATAATCAACAAATCTATAAGTCCTTTGAGAGGGCTGTGTGTCAGTGTGCTCAAAATGACCAAGCATGCTCTGGCCCAGAACATTTAAGCGCAATGTGAGTGCAGGCCAGTGGGGAGGGGCGGGGCAGTCATGCTCTGTCATGGTACAAACAGCCATTGTGTGAGTACGCCCTAACTTTTCGTGCTTACACAGTGCTCATTAACCTGTGCTTTTTTTTAGATTCCGCATGCGTCAGGTAAACATAGTTGGAACAAGTCCTCCCAGTCAACCTTCTAGAAAAATCCAGACCCTGCAGGCTCCGCCGGATATTGCGCCTGCAAACGTCACCCTCCGTACAGCCAGCGAAACCAGCCTCTGGCTCCGATGGGTGGTAGGTGAAAAATTTATCAAATCCAACTGTGCTTATGGCTCGTGTTCTGTTTTCTGCTTAGAAATTGATATACTGACTACCCATCTCTTTTGATTTTAAATGCTCTTTCATATATAAAATAGTTTATATTCATCTTAGTGGTCAGCTATGTAAGAAATATTCCTGAAAGTGAAAACACAAACTCCTTCTCATGTTTGATGTAATGGGCGTGTGTGTGTGTGTGTGTGTGTGTGTGTGTGTGTGTGTGTGCGTTCGCATGAGCAGCGGTGCTTGAAAGTTTGTGAACCCTGCAGAACTGTCTAGATTTCTGCATAAATATAACCTAAAGGACCATCAGATGTTCATACAAGGCATGCAAGTAGATAAAGAGAATGCAGCTAAACAAATGAAACAAACTATTATTTTTAGTTTTTTTTTTTTTATTGAGGACAGTGATCCAATATTACATATCTGTGAGAGGCAAAAGTACGGGATTAGCATTAGAGTCAGGTGTTTTTGATGAATGGGATGATTCAGTTGTTGTATTTAAAGAGGAATCTATCAAAATCAAATCTTCACAGTACGTTTGTAGAGAAAGGAGATTTCAGACCGCAAAAACCCAACAATATTCATTTTTTACTCACATTTTTAATAAACAGCATGTACAATCTCGTATGCCGGGCATGCTGTTAAACCTGCAGTGATGTTTCTTGTGTTTATTTGATGCATCTGCTGCTGCACAGTAATGAGCAAAGCCGTATGAGGTAGTTCCTCACAAACCTCACAAACTCATTTCCCTATAAGTTAAGAGTACTCTGTATCATTTGTACATTATGCTGAATAGTGATTCAGGGAGCCTTTTGGACACAACCCATAAGTATGGGTGCCTCATATGGTCAAACACCAAAAATGTAAACGTGAGGAATTGGCTTGCACTGCATAAGCCTGAATTTGTTGCACTGTAACATAACCCCATTAAAAAAATAAGGGTTAACAGAACTCAAGTCTAAAGTCCTCCCTAGTAAGTTAAGCAATGCAATACGTGATGTACTATAAAGTGCTATGTTTGATGTCTAAAAGTGCTGTGTATGCTTCAGCCCTTGCCAGAGTGGGAGTACAATGGGAACCCAGAGCTGGTGGGCTACAGGGTGCAGTACTCTCGAGTTGATGGGAAAGTGGGAATCATGTCCCATGTCATCTCAGATAGACTGGAAAGAGAGTTTACCATTGAAGACTTGGAGGAGTGGACAGAGTACGAGGTCCATGTGCAGGCCATAAATGGCATTGGTTCAGGACCATGGAGTCAGCCAGTTCACGCCAGAACCAGAGAGTCAGGTGAGAAAGGATTTGATTCAGTCTTCTCTCCTGCTACATTCTCTTGCTTTGAATTGGAAAGTGCTTTTGGTATTTATAGCTGTCTTATTGATGTTTAGCTTCGGGAATTGTATACAAGGTACCTATCAACCAAACCATATTAAACCTTACCTGCTGAAGGACACGACAACTCACTCATATTCTGTATTTTGTAATGTTTATTATTTATGTCTTTATTTATTATATGTACTGCTGTATTGTACAGCATTCAGTAGTTTCATATTCTCTATTTTATTATTATATTCTCTTTAATTCATAAGTGTCTTTTGTTATATTTTACTTATTATATTTTCTGTAATTACATTCTATGTCTTATTTTTTATATTTAGCTTCTGTGTACTTAAACTATTATTATACATTTATTATTTAGATAATTTAGCTTATTTCAATGACGTTTCATCCATTTTTGAGTCTTGGTTCTCCCAAGGTTTTGTCCTCATCACATTTAGGGAGATTTTTCTTGCCAGTATTGCCTTAGGCTTGCTCAGTTAGTTGTAAAGCTGCTTTGAGGAGATGCTCTGTTGTAAAAAAGTCTATAAAAATAAATTTGACTTCACTATTAAGTGAAATGATTCCTGGATGTCTTTGCATGTATTCTGCATTTGGCACAATAGTAATACAGATTTTTTTAGTTTCAACATTTCAGAAACTGTCAGGTTATAAAAGGGAAAAAACCTGTACATATCAGAGACACAAACCTTTACAGCTGAGTAATGTCATGTACCATAAAGTACCATCATGTTGTTATTCTACAGACCGGAAATAACATCATCTGATATTGTTAGCCATCTGGCTAGTATCTAGCTTAGCATCACAGCAGTGGTTATCTTACTGTGAACGGTGTTAACGTGAACATTAGGTACACTTAACTACTAACGTTAGTCAGACTTTGCTACTTAAGAACATTTCTGGATAAAGCTAGTTATAAAGCTGTTTGGTGTTATGCATGTTTCCAGCTTATGAATTTGTATTGTTGTGTTAATGACATCCATCTATAAATTGTACAGCATATGTTAATGCCAAATACAGCCCCGGAAACGCAATGCCGAAGGCCGGCGCGCCCAAGGCGGGGCTGCTCATGCTCCTGGTAACTTATCCCACTTCCGACCTCCTATACACTATTCTGTCACCGGTACTACCACTCTTGTTTTCATTGTCGCCCCTCCCCCCCCTATCTTCCTTCTTCCCCGCACACCGTCTCCATCCGTCATCACGTCTTTCCCCTCCCCCCCTGGCCCCCACCAAGATCCAATATACGCCTATTGCATCCCACCTCCTTCGCTCTACTTCATTTCCCCGACCCTGCCTTTTTTTCCCTTAGTCCCTGCTGTCATTTTCACCCCTTTCGGTCATTAATCTACAGCGCCTCCTCATCCCCCCCATCTCTCTCCTTTCCTCAACCCCCTATCATCCAGGAGAAGAGTGGTTAAGATACTGGACTCTGAACCAGAAAGGTCGAGGGTTCAAATCCCACCTCTGCCAAGCTGCCACTGTTGGGTCCTTGAGCAAGGCCCTTAACCCACAATGCTTGGATTGTAAGACTGTACCAATTGTAAGTCGCTCTGGATAAGGGCGTCTGCTAAATGCTGTAAATGTAAAATGTAATTTATGAGGTTCTCTGGTTTTGCTAGTTGTAGATACTGTTTATATTTTAGTGAATTGGAACAGTTTTGTTTTATTCAGTAAATTACTGACAAATTCCATTTTTATTTTATTTTGTAGCCATGCCAAGAGCTCTTACTCTCTGTAAAGGGCAAATAATACTGTTTTTTTTAACATAGGAAAGTTTTTAAAAATCAGTATTTCAATCAATCCACAGCTTTCATGTGTCACACCTTTTCTCAGTAATAATATTTGGTTAAATATTTGCGTTCAAGGGATCACCTAATCCGTGATCACCCTAATCAGTACTCATTGAGTAGAATGAGGAGTGTCTGTGCTGGAATTCATCAGATACTAGAAAGGAATTGCTGCCAATACATGTAGATATGTTGTTTTTAATAAAATCTGGAGTGGTTTCTTAATTTTTTTCCAGAGATGTACGTCATGACTTCCTTATGCTTTAGCTAATGAAGCCAGATAGCAGAAAACACTTAAGCACTTAAGCAAATGGACACTACAGTTGTAGTCCAGTTGTATCAATGAATACAACGTGGTGTGCCTTTCAGGGTTTCTTTCGTTCCTTTTTTTTCCCCAATATTTCTGCTACCTTCTTTTATCCAATGCATTCATTCATCGTCTTGGCCACGCCCACGATCAGCAGATGGGGCTCTTGTTGCAGCAGGGAGATAATCCCTGTCCAAAATTTCCCCTCCCATAGACATGGGCCAACTGTGTGCATCCCAGCCAGTCAAAAAGGCATTGGCAAGCTTCAAATTTGGGTTTGCACAGAAATGGGCTAGATAATATTTGGTAGCTGCTCCACCAAAACACCGCTTTCTGTTAGTACTGAGTGAAGCACTTGATGATGTTTGGTAAGCTTTTGAGAGGTAATAAGCGACAGCTTATGCAAGGAGATATACTGCCATATACAAGTTGGCTCATCCAAATGTTGGAGTCACAAGATGGCTCATCCAGATGTTGGAGTACAAGTTGGGCTTTATCCAGATGTTGGAGTACAAGTTGGCTCATCCAAAAATGTTGGAGTTACAAGTTGGGCTCATCCAAATGTTTGGAAGTACAAGTTGGCTTATCCAGATGTTGGAGTTACAAGTTGAACTCATCCAAATGTTGGAGTTACAAGTTGGCTTATCCAGATGTTGGAGTTACAAGTTTGGCTCATCTAAATGTTGGAGTTACAAGTTGGCTTATCCAGATGTTGGGAGTTACAAGTTGGCTCATCCAAATGTTGGTAGTCACAAGTTGGCTCATCCAGATGTTGGAGTTACAAGTTGGCTCATCCAAATGTTGGAGTTCACAAGTTGGCTCATGCCATCACTAAATGTTGGAGTCACAAGTGGCTCATCCAAATGTTGGAGTTCACAAGTTGGCTCATCCAAATGTTGGAGTCACAAGTTGGCTCATCCAAATGTTGGAGTCACAAGTTGGCTCATCCAAATGTTGGAGTCACAAGTTGGTCATCCAAATGTTGGAGTCACAAGTTGGCTTCATCCAAATGTTGGAGTCACAAGTTGGCTCATCCAGATGTTGGAGTTACAAGTTGGCTTATCCAATGTTGGAGTCACAAGTTGGCTCATCCGATGTTGGAGTGTACAAGTTGGCTTTATCAAATGTTGGAGTTACAAGTTGGTTCATCCAGATGTTGGAGTTACAAGTTGGCTCATCCAAATGTTGGAGTTACAGTTGGCTCATCCAAATGTTGGAGTTACAAGTTGTTCATCCAGATGTTGGAGTTACAAGTTGGCTCCTCCAGATGTTGGAGTTACAAGTTGCTTATCCAAATGTTGGAGTTACAAGTTGGCTCATCCAAATGTTGGAGTTACAAGGTTGCGCCTATATTCAACACAAATGTTGGACGTTTGACACAAGTTTGGCACATTTCCAAATGTTGTGAGTTTACAGATGCGTTGGCTCATCCAAATGTTGGGAGTTACAAGTTGGCTCATCCAAATGTTGGAGTTACAAGTTGGCTCATCCAAAATGTTGGAGTTACAAGTTGGCTCATCCAAAATGATTGCCATAGGTTATTAGTTATGTATATATACTGTACTGTGTTAGCTCCAACCACCATCATAACCCGGGCCACTTAATGCCGATGTGCATACTTTCACGATTTATTCGAACCTTTGGACTCCATGACTTTAAGTTTCGCTCTTAGATTCATCCAATTCTACGCCGCCCAAGGAGGTTGGGTCCCTTTTTGAGTCTTGGTCCTCCTAAGGTTTTCTTCCTATAACTCAGGGAGTTTTTGCCTTGCCACTGTCGCCCTAGGCTTGCTCAATTGCGGATTGGGACGTTAGTTTATTAATCCTAACCTTGTAAAGTTGCTTTGAGACAATGCTTCCATTGTAAAAAGCGCTATTATAAATAAATCTGACTTGACTTGACTTGATTGTGCAAAAGTCTTGGGACAACAATTAGATTTGTTTTAACAGTGGTACATGACCACATATAACATCGTCAACATTTGAAAATTTCAAACTTGGCTTCGTCACTCCATAATACTCTTTTCCACTGATCTTCATTCAAATCTTTGTGAGCTATAGCATTCTTAGCCTTTTCACCACCCTGTTCCCTGCTACCTTACAATAGACCATTCTTGATTAAGCTTCTTTGGACTGTAGAAGGGTCAAATTGGCTTCCCGATGGCACACATAAATACTTGCTACTATAGCCTATAGAAGCAGGTTGTCTGATGTTTTTTCTGTTTTTTTATTACTACAGAGTTCTTGTATTTTCTGGTTGTCTAAGAAAGAGACTGAGAAAATAATGGTCGTTATACCATTGCTAAAAACAATTATTATATTAAAATCTAATGGTGGCCTGAAAACTTTTGCACTTTAGTCTTTAGTATTATAGACAAGTTTATGTGCTCTTAAACTTTGATCCTTAATCGTTCACTCAATGGACATTTACACACACAAGTGCTGGCAAAGTTTATGCCATTCATCAATTTGGCGATTTCGCCTGGCACGTAGTTATAATCTAAACTTGTAAAGTAATTGCTTTGAGACAAGGCTCCATTGTATAAAAATAGCGCTATTAGGATATAAAATTAAATATGACTTGACTTGTGCTTGGCAAAAAGTCTTGGGACAACAGTTAGCATGGGTTTTTAATTACAGTGCCTTCCAGTGGGCCAGCCAACGTCTCTGCCTTTGCCACAACCTCAAGCGTATCTTGGTCCGATGGGGTGAAGTGCACACATGCTGACCGTAATGGACTCAATCCTGGGTACAAGGCATGATTAAACTTTAATCATTCTGTCTACTGTGGAACCTTCGGAAATTGAACTTAATTGATTCCAGAAGGGCTGGTGGAACTGGCATGGTGGCTGAATAGTCCTATGGTTCAGGGTGTCAAATTCCCACCTCTGCCAAGCTGCCAACTGTTGCATCCTTGAGAAAGGCCCTTAACCATGATGGCTTGGATTGTAGTCATTGTATAAGGTGCCTGCTGAATGACATAAATGTACAATTTCTCCATAAGTAAATAGGATTAATCTGTTCCCGAACCCCCAAATTATTGTTTTTCTACACCGATATTTGTAGAAGCACTGATAAAGCAATGGTTTGTAGTTGCACTACTAATAAAACAATAAATGAATTAAATAAGAAAAAAACAAAAAAAAACATACTGCTGATCTTAATCGTCACATCTAATGGAACATTTTACACCCACAGTGCCTGGCAAAGTTATCCATGTAAACAGTTAGCATTGGGCCTTTTCTTCAGTTCCCTTCAGTGGGCAGCCAATACGTTCTGCCTTTTGCCACAACCTCAAGCAGTAATCGTGGTCGATGGGGTGAAGTGCCACTGTGACGTAATGGGACTAATCCGGGATACAAGGCACGTTAAACTTAATCATTCGTTCTATGTGGAACATTGGAATTTGAACTTAAATTGATTCAAGAAGGCTGGTGGAACTGGGCATGGTGGCTGAAATATAAAGACATAAAATAAGTGAAATAAAGTGAAACTTTATAGCACAGTTTGGCACGTCTCATCACTGGAATTGCGACGCCGAGACTGAGGGAGTGTCTGAAAATCACACCCATAGACTTCTATAATATACATATGAGCATAATATAATATATTACTATACATCTTATGCCTATAGTTGCACCCTAGTTGTTTCTTCTTTGGTTTTATGGCAATTGGCAGACCATTTTGCTGCGTTATTGGCTCCACCGGCTGGATGGGATACATTGTGGCTGTACGACCGCACCATTTAGTGTTATATAGAGGGTTACCACGTTCAAAATCTGAATTTTTGTTCAAATTTGACAAAAGAAAAAAAAAAACTGACCATGTCCGATTGCTTGAGTGAAGAGGCATTTGAATTCTGAGGTTCCACTGTATTTATAAATAACCACTGGAGGTTTGAGTTTCTTACAAGCTTACAAGTGTTGACTGAGGGATGGATAGGATATCAGTCTGTTCTCTCTCTCATGGAATGGATATCAGTCTCTCTCTCCCTCTCAGGTGGCCTACAGGGAGAAAGACTCTGATATGGCACTGCACTTCTGGACAGTGGAGGGGAACACCAGTCACAGTGTCCAAATCCTTGGCCTTGACCAAATACGTACTCTATGAGATCCAGGTGCTGGGATTCACACGTATAGGGGATGGTTCTCCCAGCTCACCTCCAATCCTGGAGCGCACCCACTGGATGATGGTATCAGAAAATGTGTTCTATATTTACATATGTAAGCCAGATTGCTCTGCTTTTTGTTGTGGCTTTGCTCATTTGTTTATTTATGTGCAGTGGCCTGGACCCCCAGTGGGAACTCCTCTTCCCTGAGGTCAGAACCAATTCAGTCCGACTCATCTGGCAACCTCCTGCCCAGCCCACGGCATTATCCTTGGTGAGAGTACATTCTGTGACAAATCTTGAAACCTAGCATGCTTTACTATCCATTATTTCACGTCTTGACATATGAGTGTCCTTCTGATCTTGTGCGTTATATCTACTATAGCTTATCAGATCACATATCGGCGAAACTCCTCCAGCAGCAACTCAGCCGTAGTGGACGTTCTCAGCTTCCAGTGCACGTCAGTATACAGCTACTGGACTGAAACCGGAGAGTGTTTACGTGTTCCGCCTTACAGCTCAGACCAGAAAGGGCTGGGGGGAGGCCGCTGAGGCCCTGGTGGTCACTACTGAAAAGAGAGGTGCACATAGTATTTATTTATATATATATTTCTGCCATGTGAATGTGAATCTTTACTTGACAAACTCAAGCTGCTTTCCCCATTAACTTGTGTGACAGAAAAAAAAAATCATTTACATTGGGGCGAAGAAGTATTTAGTCAGCCATTGATTGTGCAAGTTCTCTTACTTAGAAAGATGAGAGAGAGGTCTGTAATTTTCATAGGTACACTTCACACTATGAGAGACAAAATGAGAAAAAAAAATCCAGGACATCAAATTGTCGGATTTTTTAAAAAATTTAATTGTAAAGAAAAATAAGTATTTTGGTCAATAAAAAAGTTCAACTCTATTACTTTGGAACATTAACCTTTGTTGGGCAATGACAGAGGGTTCAAAAATGTGTTCTGTAAGTCTTCATCACAGGTTTGCAACACACTGTACGCTGGTATTTGGGCCCATCCTAAAGGAAAACGAGTGGATGTGCACCAGCTCCCCTTCCCTTTTTCGTTTTCCCATCTCTATCATCACAAACTGCAGCCTCGTTCTTCCGCGTTCGTTGGTCAATAACCAAAAGTTCAACTCTATTACTTTGTAACATACCTTTGTTGGCAATTGAACGAGGCAAACGTTGCCTGTAAGTCTTCACCAGGTCTGCACACCACTGTAGCTGGTATTTTGGCCCATCCTCCAGCAGATCTCCTCTAGAGCAGTGATGTTTTGGGGCAACACGGACTTTCAACTCCCTCCACAAATGTTTCTATGGGGTATAGGTCTGGAGACTGGCTAGGCCACTCCAGGACCTTGAAATGCTTTTTTACAGAGCCAAGCCCTCCCTGATGGTAGCCTTTGTTACTTGATCCCAGCTCTCTTGCAGGTCATTCATCAGGTCCCTCTGTTGTAGTTTTTTGCTCACCGTTTGGGATTTTTGCTCACACCGTTTCTCATGATCATTTTGACCCCATGGGATGAGATCTTGCCATGGGCCCCAAGATCGAGGGAGATTATCAATGGTCTTGAATGTCTTTTCCATTTTCTTACAATTGCTCCCACAGTTGATTTATTCACACCAAACCTGCTTGCCTATTGTAGAGTCGGTCACTCTTCCTGGCCTGGTGCAGGTTCACAATTTTCTTCCTGGTGTCTTTCCGACAGCTCTTGGTCTTGGCCATGGTTGAGTTTTGGAGTCTGGACTGTTTGAGGCTGTGGGACAAGATGTCTTTTATACAGATAACGAGGTCAAACAGGTGCCATTAATACAGGTAACGAGTGGAGGACAGAAGAGCTTGTTAAAAAAAAGAAGTTGCAGCTCTGTGAGAGCCAGAAATCTTGCTTGTTTGTGGGTGACCAAATACTTATTTTCCACCATGACTTACAATTAAATTCTTTAAAAATCCTACAATGTGATTTCCTGGATTTTTTTTTCCCTCATTTTGTCTCTCATAGTTGAAGTGTACCTTTGATGAAAATTACAGACCTCTCTCATCTTTATAATTAGGAGAACTTGCACAATCAATGGCTGACTAAATACTTTTTTGCCCCACTGTAAGGCAGCCTGTAGTGTACTGCTATATGGAATTAAATATACAGTATAAAGTATAAAGTTATGCCCCATTTAACGACCGCATTACGTTCTGTGAAACAGGACGTTGACCAATATGGATGTTGACCAGACATTAAAGTCTTTTTAAGTTACTGTAATGTAAATATAAAGGGTATTTTAGAAAATACTGTGTGCAAATGACACATAAATCCATCAGAGATACTGCTGACATCACGAGTGGAACGCTACCATCTACACACCATCCCTAGTGCCACTGCATTTTTAATTTATGGAAATTCCCAATAATTACCGTTTAGAAAATACAGTGATGTACTGTTACGACCCTGTCTAGGGGAAAGCAGTAACACTTAAGAGGGTGGTATGATGGACCTGATACTTTTGTTTAACGGAAGCCAAAAATGCTTCACTAGACAGTATTACAAACTTACTGATCTACTGACTTATGTCTTTGTTCAGACCAGTTCTTACAGTTCCAGTTGATTTTATTATTTCTCAAACTGTAGATATCTGCATTTTTAGGAGAGTAGCTATTTTTTATAGCCATTCGCTGATTGAAGGCCAACATACTTTTCTAACTCAAAGAAGTTGAACTCTGTGTCACGTCATACACAGTATGCCAGTCCAGAGATTGTATGGACCTTTTTAAAATAAGATTGGAAATTAAATATGAGGTTTATTCTTACTTCAAATAATAACTATAATTACTACTACAGTTATTTTATTATTATTATTAGTAGTAGTAGTAGTAGGAGTAGTAGTATGAGTATATACAAAAGCAGCCTCAGTGGCTCACTGGAAAGAGCCAGTTGCTCAGAGGTCCTGGGTTCAGTCCTGGATGGGGCTTGCAATGTAGAGGTCCATTGTAATCTGGAAGTGGTGCGCTTGCAAAAATGTTACTGTTATTCAGAATTTTATTGTTATACACAAAAAGACCAACGTGACATCTATTGCTCTAATTGCTCTTCTTCATATTCCATCAAATGAGCATATTTATTTATGCCCTCTCACTCAGCTCATCCACAGCCGCCTAGTCGACCTGTAGTGCCTCAGGAGGACGTGCAGGCCCGGAGTGTACTGCTTTCGTGGGAACCAGGCAGTGATGGTCTTTCTCCGGTGCGATACTATACCGTGCAATACAAAGAGCTGCCCAACAACAACTGGATCGTCCACTCGGCGTCAGTCAGCCATGAAGCCAGCTCTTATATAGTAGACAAGTATGCCAGCACTTTTTATAGGTGTATACCAAAAGTTACCAAATACATAATCCATGGAAAACTTGCTCACATGATTTTATGCTGCATTCCGTGGTCAGATGTCCAATTTCCATACAGGGAAGCTCCAATCGTGAAATGGCAGGTGTCCCTAATAAAGTGGCCGCTCAGTGTAGATCACAGAGATCATTCAACATAAAACTGTGTTTGTGAATACTGATAATGATGATAAAGATTGTTTTGCTGCTATTAGTAGTTGTATTGTTATGCCATTTCCACAGACAGACATATCAGTTTTGGGCTTGTTTCCATAGACCTGTTTGCTCATTTCTCTCGTGGGATCTGGCAACCCTGGAATAAAATTCTGCACCCATGAAATGGCTACCAAACACATTTTGGAAGAATCTGAAACGCAGTATATGCCCAAGGAAATTAAGAATTCCATTATTTAATTATTAAAGCTTGAAGTTCACGTCACATTATCTGATTACCCAAGTGCATGTAAACTTATTGATCACATTACTGGAAAAATCTGATGTTCTGCATTTATCACATTATTTATTGAATGTAACTCTGTGTTCTTCACAGACTCAAACCCTTCACCTCATACCAGTTCCGGGTTAAGGCGACTAATGACATAGGGGACAGTGAGTACAGTGAGGAAAGCGAGACAATCACCACTCTGCAGGATGGTAAGGCCAAGTCAACTTGTTTGATTAAGAATAAATTAACTTATTACTGATGTATCCTGAAATTTACCTAATTGTGTCAGTTCACTTACTGCAATTGCAGGAAAAGCGCTTTATTGATTGGATGTGGTGTAAGAGCTTTATTTGTTTTTAATGTTTAACACCCCTGAGGGTTTGTTAGGGAGATATTGACTAAATTGACTGTGTAAATTGCTTTATTCTCAGCACCAGACAAAGCCCCTACAATCATCTCTGTCACGCCACACACGACCACCTCTGTGCTGCTACGCTGGAAGGTAAATCCCTCCAAAATGCTTTATTGTTGTTAAAAGACCGTGCTTCTAGCCTATTCGCTTAAGGAAACCTGGCTTAAACTGTGGCAATTTATTACTATTTCACACTCTTTACAGACCCCCTCTGAGGAGCAGATCAATGGCATCTTGCTGGGTTTTCGGGTTCGCTACCGAGAGCTCCACTATGACCGTCTTCGAACTTTCACAGTTCGCACTATCAATAACCCCCTGGCTAGCTGGACTGAGCTTACAGGTGAGTCTGAATTTTATATTTTCACTACCTGGTGAGCCGAACTATTTAGTACACAAGTGCTTCTCTCACTTAGTGCAAGATGTGGATCAGAACATTTAAAACAATAAAATACCATCAAAATATGCCAGCAAAATGAAAAACTCTAGTTTCAGTAACTCATTTAATATGGAATTAGTTTCTTATGTGTCCTCAGACCACGGTGTTAGACCCTGAATTGGAGCAGGTATGACCATAAATGAATGAATCATATTAAAAGACATTTATTACACGCTTTAATGACGTAATTAAATATGTACACACACCTAATTAGTGGTCTCTGTTACTTTAACCACACTCACTGCTAACAGGTTCATACTATGAAGGTTACATTTACATTGGCTATGTTTACACAGCAGGGAAAAGAACTGGCCCAATCCTGTCTTTTTGGTCATATAAATACACTCTTTGACAAAAAAGAAGCCAGATAGAAATGTCGGATCTTTACAAAAGTCACCATGCAATTACTGTGTGTCTCAGGTAGATATGTAAATGATTGTAGGTGTGGTCTGAATAGACACCACAAGAGGGTATAAAAAGCCACTTTTGGGTAGTGTACATCTTGGTGCCTCCTAGACATGCCTCTACACTGCACTTGTAGACATGTTGCCCAGTTGACAGACTTTGAGAGGGGGCAGACCATTGGACTGACAGAAGCAGGATGGCCATTTCAAATTGCCTGCCATCTAGGCTGTTCTGACCTAGCTGTTATTAGGTGTTGGGAGTAGTGGTTCTGTGAGGGCACACACACACACACACACACACACACACACACACACACACACACACACACACAAACAAACGGCGTCATAAAGACAAGCACAGGCAGCTCCCACAGTTTCGTTGTCCACCATCCAGACACAGGTGGCACCTTCAATACACATCCCTGTCTCTGCCCGGACAATTTTCAGGTGCTTAGTAGAAGGAAATCTGTTGTCACTGTGCCCATTACGTGCGTGCCATTGACAGCCAGTCACTGTCGCTTTGAAAACTGAACTGCTATGAACTGGGACCCTCTCGTCTTTAGCGACAAATCCAGGTTCTCTTTGGGATCCGACAACGGTCGAGTTTGAGTATGGAGGCCTTGTGGTGAGCATTTCAATCCTGCCTTTTGGAGTAACACACTGCCCCAACTGCTGGTGTGATGATCTGGGGAGCCGTCGCATATGACAGCTGGTTCCTCCTCGTAGTGATACGAGGGATACTAACGGATCAGCGATATGTGCAGGACATCCTGTGGCCACATATTTTGTCTCTCATGTCAGGGCTTCCAGCTGGCATTTTCAGCAGGATAATGCTCGCCGACACACAGCAAGGGTTTCCCAGGAATGTCTCCACCAGATTGGAACACTTCCTTGGCCTGTCCTGTTGCCAAATTTGTCACATTTATGGGACCAGCTGGGACAACAGCTTTGGTAAACTATGATTGTGGAGAATCTACAGGTCCAGCTCTGGGCAAATGTGTCATAGAGGCATTTCTAGCAGTCAACGATCTCTCACCAAGATGTACACTACCAAAAAGTAGTCTCTGAGAGGCTTTTTATAAAGCAATATGGGAAGCCTTCTTGTGGCAAGACCCAGTATCTAATCAGACCACACCTGTAATCATTTACATATCTGCCTGCAACATAACTGCGTACCAAGTTTTGCAGCATCTTTTTTTTACATTTCTATCTGGGTGCTTAATTTTTTTGTCATTGAGTGTTGGTCACATTAAAAAAGATTGCACAGCCTAAAACAATTAGATTTGGGCCACTTTGCATGCTGTGTAAATGTATCAGATGTTCTTATTCAGAGTGACTTGAAGTTTACAATTGGATTAAGAGCTTTACTCAAGAACCCAACAGATGAGAAGAGCCCAGATTGACAGTGCTGAGGCTTGAACCTCGAACCTCCTGGTCAATAGTTCAGGGTCTTAATCACTGTGCTACTAGAGTCCCAAATAACAACACAAACAACTTCACCATCTAGCTAAACGTTTACATTTACAACTTATAGCAGATACCCTTATCTACAATTACTTATAACTTAGAGTTTTACAAGGTACAATTTAAGCAGTTTAGACTTGTCACATAAATGTGATGAGACCTCACAGTGAAGTGAATACCAGGAGGAACAAGTCAGAAAGGAACTATGTAGGATGATGTGCACTGGGAGCAGCCCAAAACGCTATATCATCCTGATACCAGTACCTTAACTACTGATACACCAGAACCCAGAGAAACCCCTATCTCCACAGACAAACAGTGGCAGTAGAATGGGTTGTATTGTTCATCAACAAGAAGTTCATAAAGAAATGGTTTGATATCTTTAATGCAGAACATGACAAGTCCTCAACTTTACTCCATCACACAACTACAAGATATTAAGTGTCAACTATGTTCCAGGGTTTACTGTCAAGCACCAGTGCCCATCCTCACAGTCATGTTCGAAAATCTATTGGAAAGCCTTCTTAGAGTGAAGGCTGCTATAGCAGCAAAGGGGACATATTCCATATTAATACGGGCTGCACGGTGGCTCTGTGGATAGCACCGCCTCCTCACAGCAAGGAGGTACTGTGTTCAGTCCCAGGGTGGAGCGATCTTGTACAAGTACAAAGCAAAGATACACTGTATGATACTTTTGTAGATGAGAATATTTGTGAGGCTCCTCCATTCCGACACACACATACACTTTTGCTTCCAAACTCCATTGGAATTTCTTTTAAAAGTAATTCATACAAAACTGCAACTTCTTATTGAACAAAACAAGATAAAGTGGCAACTCACCTTTACAGAGTAATTATAACAAGTGATATGCATTATGTATCTTGCTTTAGAGCAGCGATATATCATCATATCATATGGATATACAGGATGCACAGTCCAACAAGGATTTCCAAACTAACCCACGGAGGTGTCTGTGTGGATGGGAGTAATGCCAGCAGAACACCACTGAGTTCTCATCATTTTCTCAGGGGAGGAAGAAAAAACACCAACATGGTCATTATGTGTTGAAAATGTCACCTCACAGCAAGAAGGTTCTGGGTTTGATCCCAGGTGGAGTGGTCTGGGTCCCTTCTGTGTGGAGTCTGCATGTTCTCCCAGTGTCCACATGGGTTTACCCTGGGTACTCCAGTTTCCTTCCACAGTTCAAAGACGTGCTTTACTTGATTATGCTAAAGTGGCCCTATTGTGTGAACTACGATAGATTGGTGCCCCGTCTAGGGTTGTTCCTGCTTTGCTCCCTATGCTGCCAGCTAGGCACGGGCTTTCCTGCGACCCTGTCCAGGATTAGTGGATAAGAACGTGAGTGAATTATTGAATATCCCAGCTTCTCATGTCAAACAAATCCAGTCTGGAATGTTCTAATTGAACTATTGTTTAACTTGCAGCAAAAGTATAAGATGTTTTTTTTTTCAAATAATAACTATTTTCAAATATGCAGTTTAAAATATTCATTTCAAATTGTATTCAGCAACGAGTCATTGTGACAGTGGAATTGTTTAGTACTACAAAACAGCTGATGATATCTGCACTTCTCCCCGAAAGCAGTTTCTAGTGTAAATAATTGCAGTGTCAACATTAGATTGCGATATAACAGGGTTATGAATAATCTCTTTTAAACAACCTTCCCCGACCAGATGCTCTCACATCTTTGCTGTGTTTGTGTGTTGGCTTAGGCTTGGCACTGTGTGGTCTCATTAACAGGCATGTAATCAAAGCAGTTCCATTCCTGAGTGTTTTGTGTTTGTTTCAGATGCTGGACTGCAGCCATTGCTGCAAGCTTCTGCCAATAAACTAGTCTCCTAGCACCCAGTTTTTCACTAATGCACTAATCCAAGTTTCTTTTTCGCTCTGTTTCTCCCTGTTTCTCTCGTACCTTTACTCCACTTTGCCTGCTTTCCTGGTTTAAACTTCACTGCTGCTGCTGCTGCTGCCATTCTCAGCTCCCTACAGTATCCGAAACCTGAGTCAATCCTCACTCACCCAGTATGAACTGGACAGTAAGTCTCTACATTCACTCTCAGTGATTCTGTTAGTGTTTTCTACAATGGTCTATGCTAGCTGTTTCATTCCACAAAATGACTGGTGTGCTGATTTCCTACTGGATATTACAAATCAAATTGTGTGTGCAATCAAATAAAGTGTACTGGTGTGCTTTTGGTCATTTGGAAAGTAAAACTGTGTAAATGAAAACACTGGGAAAGGCTGACAAATCAAGTGTCATTACATCTATCCATGGGAATCTTGGATCAAAATGATCTCCCAGAAATTGCAGATTTAGAAGCGCTGATTGAAAAGACAAAGAATACCAATTTAAATACTAAGCTAAGTTAATATTAAATGAAGAAATACAGTAAGAAGCAATATTTTGGAGAAAAAATGGCTTAGATACTGAAATGGCAGGACATTAAATAAATAAAATAACTTTTTCCCTACTCCACACAGTGAGCCTGGTTCATGAAACTCGACTGTGGACAAAAAGGTCCAGGGTTCAAATCCCACCTCTGCCAAGCTGCCACTGTTGGGTCCTTGAGCAAGGCCCTTCACCCACAATTGCTTGGATTGTAAGACTGTACCAATTGTAAGTCGCTCTGGATAAGGGCGTCTGCTAAATGATGACATTAAATAAATAAAATAACTTTTTCCCTACTCCACACAGTGAGCCTGGTTCATGAAACTCGAGCAGAATGAGTTTGCATGTATATCTGCGTGTGAAAATGTTCGTAGTCCCAAAATGCATGAGTAACAAGTGTCATTAGACATGACTGCACTTGAAGTAAAGTACAGTGGTATCTCGGTTCTCGTCGTTACTGCGTTCCAGGCTTGTAGAAACTCGAAAACAACGAGTACCAAGCTAATTTTTCCCATAAGCAATAATTTAAATTGAATTGATCCAGTCCAGACACCCAGAAAATCCACACTGTATAAGGCATTATATGCATTAATGGAGTTGTATTGTACAGGGGCTCTCTGATGTATGATGAGGATATGTTCCGACAAATCCATCATAAGTTAAATATCGTTTATCAGACGTTTTTATCCAGAGCAACTTGTAATTGATACATTCTTACAATCTAATCAATTGAGGGTTAAGGGCCTTGCTCAACGACCCAACAGTGGCAGTTTGGTAGAGGTGAGATTTGAACCCTGGACCTTCTCGTCCATAGTCCAGTACCTTAACTGCTAGGCCACCACATTAGTGTGAGGAGTGTTTGGTAGAGTGGTCTATACTTTATATAGCGGAGCTTATGATAAGTGATGGTAAGTATGTTAATGTTTAAAACACTTATATTAACCTACAGTTGTCCAAAATCATTAACACAAAGCTTATTTTATAATAAAGTGTTGAAAAATCTCATGTAATTTAGTGAGTAACAAGACACTTACTCTATTGAGGAACTCAGGGTGCTAGCATAGCTGTTAATGCTAACGGCAGCCTGTGTTCTGTAGCATGAACTAGCCATTTTAAGGCCCATGGAGACTAATTTGCACTGAGAATACAGTACTGGAGATATAAAAATAAAGAAAAACACGATAAACAGTGGAGTTCTTCACTGAGCAAGGGCTATTGCAGACCTGAATCACTGTGTACAGAATCATGAATTGAGTTTCGGATGAAATGATTCATGAAGTTTAAGCAAGTGCTCTGACACAAACAATTTTCTTTAGTCAAAATGCGTCAAGAACCGAATTCAAAGACTTCCGAAATGAAATTACACTCAGCAAGCACTTTGTTTAATAATACAACCTGTTATATAGAGAATCTCCCAATAAGCCTAAACAGGGCAGTTGTTTGCTGAATTATTTTGTTATGTTCAATGAGTTAATTAATGTGGCTTGTTCGTTAGAACAGAGTTGAGGGTGTGTAATACTCACCAGTGGAAATGGCTGATCTTGTGCTGTTGGGAGAATGGGTCTTTAGAGATCATAGAGATTTATTAGTGTATTAGTAGAATCCAGTATCCCATGCTCTTCCTTTACCTGTTACAATTTTTCTTGAGGTAAATTTTTTTAAACAATTCAATAATTGTTTTTTGCATTTGTTGACTGGAGATCTCTGCCCATTTTTGCTTATCAAAAACCGTCATGGATACTGCTTTTGTACCAAATTATCATTATCTATTGGGACATCACCTGTTTGAATTCACATTATTATTATTATTATTATTATTATTATTATTGTTATCATTATTATATAATTGCTTTTACTTACTACACCTAAATTGCCCCCATCCCAACCTTTTTTGGAATGTGTCGCAAGACTAAAAATGCAGGAATCTATGTTTATTAACAAATGAAATAAAGTTGACCAGGCAAAACATGAAATACTTTGGGGGCATACTGTCTGCAACAAAATAATAGTCAAATATAAGACACATTGCGTTTTTTTGTTGTTTTTGTATTTTCTGTAATGTCACAACTTTTGCCAATTTGTGGTTGTATACGTTCTAATGATCATAATGAGATTTAAATATACATGTACCAAATTTTCTTCAGACTTTTCTTTACTCTCTGATTTTCATTTTGCAGCCTTTTTTATTACTTTCCTGGCTTGCTTAATAACGCTGTAGGTGCTAAATGAATCAATTTGCACTGACACCACCTTGTATTTTTGCACCTTCAGGTAAAAATGCCCAATTTCCATTAATTCATGGATAAGACCTTTAAATTTGGCTGTTCTTGGACATGTTTTTATCACGTTTGCACAAATTGCATACATTTTCTTTTTTCCACAGCTCTGCATCAGTGCTTGAAAATTCTTTCTCTCTCTGTAAATTAAACTTCCCAAGCTGACATTTCCTTTGTGGTTTTGCAACCTCAGCATTGTTTCATCACCAAAAGAGTCGAATGTTACAATATTATGTTTCTGTGTGTGTGTGTGTGTGTGTGTGTGTGTTATATTTCACATGCAGATCTAAGTAAGCACAAGCGCTATGAGATCAGACTCAGCGTGTACAATGCCATCGGGGAGGGCCCAATCAGCTCACCACAGGAAGTGTTTGTTGGCGAGGCAGGTGAGATTAACAAATCAGACTATCAATAGCACACCACTATAGAAAGATCCATGCCATTCATATTGAGGCAGAGCTTCAGCCAGTACTGAGGTTGATCCTCCTCTGTTTTATCACTAGTACCCACTGCTCCACCTCAGAATGTCGCCATCCAGTCCTCTACTGCAACTCAGCTTGATGTGACATGGGACCCTCCACCTCTGGAGGCTCAGAATGGAGACATTCAGGGCTATAAGGTAACTAAAACTAAAGTTATACTGGCGTTTTTGTTTTTACCTTGCAAATAACAGTCGCAGTAATGATTATGTCATTGGGATTATGACCTTCCAGCTTGTTTGGGTGTCACATGCGGCTATGAGAAACCAGTCAGGGTATCATCCCTTGGTATTAAAGGAGCAACCAGTCTTGTGATGCTTATGTCTGCTCTTTGTGTTCGCTGGGGATAACAACGGATCCCCCTTCTCATTCTAAGAAAGATTAACTTCGCCCTGATCCAAGCACATTTACATTTACAGCATTTAGCAGACGCCCTTATCCAGAGCGACTTACAATTGGTACATTCTTACAATGCAAGCAATTGTGGGTTAAGGGCCTTGCTCAAGGACCCAGCAGTGGGCACCTCTTGGCAGAGGTGGGATTTGAACCCTGGACCTTTTGGTCCATAGTCCAGTACCTTAACCGCTAGACCTTAGAAGAACAGTCTTTGAGATACTTGAAGCTTGTGAAGGCTACAAAAACATTTGATAAATCATTCATTTTAGGGACGCACCGATCTGATTTTTCCAGTTCCGATACCGATACATAAACTTTGTGCCTCGGCCTATACCAGATACTGATTCGGTATCATTGTTGAATTAATAAACTGCATACCTCACCATGTGGGAGAGAGTAAGGCATCAGGATCGACTTAAACATTACTAACTTTTACATTACTAACTGGCATAGCAAGCGTGAAATATAGGACCCTATGTGATCCATTTTATTTTTATGGATTTATTTTCACAATTCGGTTTTTTAGGTTTTTAACAGTGTTTTTCTTTAAGCAAATAAGTGCAATTAAAGAAACAATAGCAAAAGGGTACCATTGAATTTAATGGAATTGCTTCTATAACATTTAGCAACATCAAAAATTATATACATGAAGTTGTAAAAACAAATAAGGAACCTTGTTGTATTTGTGTTTACAACTTTCATTTATATAATTTTTAATTCTAATATGCACCCTGAACCCTACAGTTTACAGTTTACAGTTACAGCATTTAACAGACGCCCTTATCCAGAGCGACTTACAATTGATACAATCCAAGCAATTGTGTGTTAAGGGTCTTGCTCAAGGACCCAACAGTGGCAGCTTGTCAGAGGTGGGATTTGAACCCTAACCTTCTGGTCCAAAGTCCAGTACCTTACCCGCTAGGCTACCACAGTCCCAGTACCCTACCTTATTTGTATTTCCAACTACAATCCATTCATTCCTTGTCTTATCCACTTATCCTAGGCAGGGTTGCAGGAGAGCCAGTGCCTAGCCGGCAACACAGAGCGCAAGGCAGGAACAACCCTAGACAGGGCACCAATCTATAAAAGGGCACATATACTCAGACACACATACACACATTCATACTGTAAGGGGAACTTTGGAAGCACCAATAATCCTAACACATGTCTTTGGAATGTGGGAGGAAACCAGAGTACCTGGAGGAACATGGGGAGAACATGGAAACTCCACACAGGCAGAGCCCAGGATTGGGATCAAACGGGAGACTGTCAGGCGACAGTGCTAACCACTGCAACACCGTGCCACTCCAACTACAATTTGTACCTACCATAATTTGATTTCAACAAAGCTGAGGTCCTTTTAGTAATGCCCTTAAATCATTAGGACACTATTGTGCCTTGACCTTTGCAGTAAAGAACAGAGATGCACCGATTGCAATTATATTGGTTGAGTCAGATTTTTTTTAAGATATGACCGGCCGAAATTTTGGTTAAACTTTTTGATGGAAGCTTCATTGCTAAAGAAAGACAGCAGGGGCTGCTTGCTTGTGCCTGGCTCTGTGTTAGCGCTAGCGCAAGCTATAGCTTTAACCTCTTTGCCTTTGTTGGTTTTATCAAATTCCACATATTCTGCTGGGTGATGCTGTTTTGAACATTTTATTAATTATGTTGTTCTAAACGTTTTCGCAGATGTTCCTTCTCATTATTTTCACGATGCGCGGCAAACAGCACTCACTGAAGTAGCGCTACTTCCAGGCTGAAGTCTGAAATAAAGCTAGATCACGCTAAAAGCAGTTGTTTTTTTGTTTTTTTTTTTAGATTTACAAATTCTGTGCATTACCCTCTTTATATCTGAAGTCTCTTGTTATTCCTCAATTCAGCTCATGGGACTGCTAGCCTAGCGGTTAAGGTACTGGACTCTGGACCAGAAGGTCCAGGGTTCAAATCCCACCTCTGCCAAGCTGCCACTTGAGCAACCCTTAACCCACAATTGCTTGGGTTGTAAGACTGTATCAATTGTATCAATTGTGTGCTCTGGAGTCGCTAGGGCGTCTGCTAAATGCTGTAAATGTAATGTAAATGTAAATGTTGTTGTTCCTGTTCATAAGTCAAGTCACCCATCTTGCAGCACATGTGCTACTGACTTACTAGCACACGTCACAGACAAATTAAAGTGAATGGATCAGTCCTATGGATCGGCCTAATTATCTGATACCCGATCCAGCTGATTTTGTTTATATTGGGACCGAGATCCGATCCTAACATTGGATCAGTGCATACCTAATTAATTTTCAATACATCCAGTTGTCTACACATTGAGGACATTCAGTACTGTTGCTGTTCTCTCCAGAAGTGCATGTCCCGCAAAGATCACAGCTAAATGCACAGTGCAGAGTGCTGAAGATGAAAAAGAACCCCAAGGGTAATGCCAGCCTCTGCCTAGAACTTGCTAAATCTCTGTATATTTACTAGAGGGAAAGCACTTTAAAATGATGTCAAAGGAAGAACACTGTAGAGAAAACACTGCTCTTCAAAAACATTGGTGCAAAAGGTGTTTCTGGGAAAATGCTCTATGGAGACAGATTTGTTTGGCAGAAATATGCAATGCTGTTTGGAGGAGGAACAAAACTTGAAGACTTGAAGAGTTGATACCACAGGGGTCTAAAATTCCTCTTCAGCCCGGATATCGAATCAGCATCTATAGGAAATATTGCTGCGTGAAGAGGCCCTACAGATTAAATACAAACTTTTATTAGGTATCAACGGGGTCAATAAACACTAGAAATTATTGATGTCTTATTAATTTTGGTAGAATGTGTTTGTCTCTCATTGAATCCTTGCAATAAAAAAACCATTGAGTTGAGTATGGTATAACACTTTGACGTCCTCTGTTTAAAATCCAGCAGTCTCTAAAGCCACTGCTTTATTTTAAACGAACGACATTAAATAATTTTATATCATACTTAAATCATTTTTATAAAAATGTCACATATATGGTTTTTCATCGCAAGGGTTCAATTATGACCAAATTGTTCACAAACCTTTTATTGTATCTAATAAATGTGTGTGTTCCACAGCAACCTTTTATTATGTTATAGCCACACTTATAAAATAGTAAAAGGTTGCCGTGGAAAATAACAACCTCATACTGGAACATGACTGGCTGTATTTGAGCATATGAAGGGTGAAAGTTATATTTTGAAAACAACAACTGCCAGTTATGCTAATGCGGACCATGTAACACTGGTCTACCAGGGGAATTGATTGAGTGTGCGTAGACTGCAATTTGCATATTCAGAGACTTTCTTGAAAATTTCTGTCTTGTGCCTTCTCTGTATTCTGGTGAGAGTTTTGTGGTCATACTGGAGAGCTCAGTTACTTTCAGTGGGGCACTGCCATGACACCATTCCAATACAGTCAAACATTATGTACTTTGTTTATTTATGTCTGTCTGTTATTTGCATATTGACAAGGACTTCATCTCTCTAATGATTCTTCATCAAGTGTATCAACCTTCTTGTAGGGCTAAATGCACAATATAAAATAAACGTCTTGATGCATGCTCAATGATCCAGGTAAGAAAATCCAAGAAGTTGAATCTGTTCATCTGGACATAGATTTTGTTGGAGAAACGTTTCGTCACTCATCTAAGTGACTTCTTCAGTCTCAGCTAGTTGGAAAACTTCCCCAATCTTATATACAGCACGTTGCATAACGACTGGTACCAGCACCATTGCATAACAATGGGACCGGTGATCAGTTTAATATGCAGATTGACATAGCCATTAACGACAATGGCCACGTGTGCCATTCACACAGGATTGGGGAAGGGCTGCGATGGCTGAGAGGTGAGAGGTGTACTCTGAGGCCCCCTCCTCGGTTCAGGGATGGATGTTTCCCTTTTTACAAAAATGGCTTTTCTTTTTACTTCGCGTTCAAAACCATCGTTCCTCCCTATCAAGGATCTGCACGTCTTCATCCTTGAAAGAGTGCCACTGGCCTGTAAGGTGGGTGTAAACCACAGAGTCCTGACCTGATGAGGTAGCTCTTCTATGTTGTGCCATCCATTTCGCCAGTGGCTGTTTGGTTTCCCCGATGTACAATTCCTGGCAATCCTCCTGGCACTTCACAGCGTACACTACATTACTCTGTTTGTGCTGGGGGACCCGATCCTTGGGGTGGACCAGTTTCTGTCGTAGCGTGTTTTTGGGGTTGAAAGCCACTGAGACGCGGTGTTTGGAAAATATAGGCGTCTCAATTGTTCAAGATGTTCCTGCCACATACGGAATCACCACTGGTTTACGCTTAGATTGCGGTTGTTGTTTTCCTCTCGTCGATCTGCTGGAGCACTGTTTGGGCGTCTTACCGGTTTTGACAACGGCCCAGGTTTGGATAACCACATTTGCCCAGGGCCTGCTTAATGTGAGATTTCTCTCCATCCTTGGCCGCTGTGTTCAGGGGGGACGCTGTCTGCTCGGTGGTACAGTGTCCTGATGACTCCTAGTTTGTGCTCCAGTGGATGATGAGAGTCAAACCTTAAGTACTGATCCGTATGTGTTGGCTTTACGGTAAACATCGACTTTCGAACATCCCCCATCTCCAATCACAACCTCACAATCCAAGAAGGCTAACCGAGGAGGGGGCCTCAGAGTACACCTCTCACCATCTACAATGGAGCCATCGCAGCCCTTCCCCAATCATGTGTGAATGGCACACTGGCCATTGTCGTTAATGGCTATGTCAATCTGCATATTAAACTGATCACCGGTCCCATTGTTATGCAATGGTGCTGGTACCAGTCGTTATGCAAAGGTGCTGTATATAAGATTGGGGAAGTTTTCCAACCAGCTGAGACTGAAGAAGTCACTTAGATGAGTGACGAAACGTTTCTCCAACAAAATCTATGTCCAGATGAACAGATTCAACTTCTTGAATATAAAATAAACATCCTTTACCTCATAATTAACCTCTGAAATAGCACTTCAGTAGCACTTCAAGTGCTTACATTTGTGGTAAGAT
Organism: Ancistrus triradiatus; assembly: GCA_025084515.1. Taxonomy (NCBI): domain Eukaryota; kingdom Metazoa; phylum Chordata; class Actinopteri; order Siluriformes; family Loricariidae; genus Ancistrus; species Ancistrus triradiatus. Next base: position 30,403 of record JAJAGP010001750.1, read on the forward strand.
GACAGGAAAAGCTTTTACACTAGCAAGCCTTCCAAATAATATAGTGGCATAGAGGCGATGTCTGAAGGATCTTTCTGTAGTTTGGTGAGAACCAAGAGTGAGCCTTGGGGATCATTTGCCTCTCTTACCATCCTAAATCTAAATCTAAGTATTAAGCAGATGCTCTTATCCAGAGCAACTTACAGCTGATACAAACTTAGCAATTATAACTGTCCAAGCAATTAAGGGTCTTGCTTAAGGATCTAACAATGGCAGCTTGGTGGAGGTGGGATTTGTACCTTAAACACTAGGTTACCACATACCTCTTTACAGTGTTCAAGTTAGTTTTTTCATAACTGACTGACCGATGAAGGTCAACACACTTTTATTTGATTTGTCTTCACTTGTCTTTCCCATGTTGAAGAGAAATTTCACCTTGTCACCTGATATATACCCCAGTGAAACAGGGTTATGGATTTGGAGTTATTGAAAGCGCTTTTGAATTTTGATAATAGGAGTTACAGAGCTGTAAGAGCTGCCCTTGTCAATTATAGCCCCAGTTACTATACATAAAGGGGCTAAAGCTTGTGTAGAACATAGAATTGTATGTCCTCAGTTGTAACACCTCCTACTGAGTTCCAAACTTCCTCTGGAAGCAATTCCAGTACAAAAGTAGTTAGTTTTTAGGGGCTTTATGAAGTGGATATGCATGTCCGCCTGTGCAGCAATAACTGTAGCTAAACATTTCCTGTAACTGTTGATCAGTCCTGCACACCGGCTTGGAGGAATTTTAGCCCATTCCTCTGTACAGAACAGCTTCAGCTCTGGGATGTTGGTGGGTTTCCTCACATTAACTGCTCGCTTCAGGTCCTTCCACAACATTTCGATTGGATTAAGGTCAGGACTTTGACTTGGCCATTCCAAAACATTAACTTTATTCTTCTTTAACCATTCTCTGGTAGAACGACTTGTGTGCTTAGGGTCGTTGTCTTGCTGCATGACCCACCTTCTCTTGAGATTCTGTTCATGGACAGATGTTCTGACATTTTTCTTTAGAATTATCTGATATAATGCAGAATTCATTCTTCCATCAATGATGGTAAGCCCAGATGCAGCAAAACAGACCCAAACCATGGTACTACCACCACCATGTTTCACAGATGGGATAAGGTTCTTATACTGAAATGCAGTGTTTTCCTTTCTCCACATAACGCTGCTCTTTTAAACCAAAAAGTTCTAGTTTGGTCTCATCCGTCCACAAAACATTCTTTCAATAGCCTCCTGACTTGTCCACGTGATCTTTCGCAAATTGCAGACGAGCAGCAATGTTCTTTTTGGGAGCAGTGGCTTTCTCCTTGCAACCCTGCCATGCACACCATTGTTATTCAGTGTTCTTCTGATGGTGGACTCATGAACATTAACATTAGCCAATGTGAGAGAGGCCTTCAGTTGCTTAGAAGTTACCCTGGGGTCCTTTGTAACCTCACCAACAGGCCTTGCTCTTGGAGTGATCTTTGTTGGTCGACCACTCCTGGGGAGGGTAACAATGGTCTTCAATTATCTCCATTTTGTACACAATCTGTCTGACTGTGGATTGGTGGAGTCCAAACTCTTTAGAGATGGTTTTGTAACCTTTTCCAGCCTGATGAGCATCAACAACTCTTTTTCTGAGGTCCTCAGAAATCTCCTTTGTTCGTGCCATGATACACTTCCACAAACATGTGTTGTGAAAAACAAACTATGATAGATCCATTTTCTTTAAATAAAACAGGGTGCCCACTCACACCTGATTGTCATCCCATTGACTGAAAACACCTGACTCTAATTTCACCTTCAAATTAACTGCTAATCCTAGAGGTTCACATACTTTTGCCATTCACTAAAATGTAATATTGGATCATTTTCCTCAATAAATGAATAACCAAGTATAATATTTTTGTCTGATTTGTTTAACTGGGTTCTCTTTATGTACTTTTAGGACTCGTGGGAAAATCTGATGATGTTTAAGGTCATATTTACTGTATGCAGAAATATAGAAAATTCTAAAGGATTTACAAACGTTCAAGCACCACTGTATGCTGTATTTCTTTTTTTATATCTTTTCAAGGGTGTTGGGCTTTTAATTATTAAGTATAAACATAATATTATTTGCTTTATTAAACACCTTTTAGAGTTAAAGTTCATTTAAACAAGAGAGTTTATTGCAGTGTATTTGCAGCCTATTGATTTATATATGTTCACTGGAATTAATATGGCTGAGCAGCTTCAAGTTACACTTCAGTTTGTGTTTGTCTAATATTTCCCTCTGCAGATTTATTACTGGGAGTTCCAGCTACAAAATGAGACAGAGAGGCTGCGTACCCTCTTTTTGCCAGAGCTGGGGGTGAAACTAAAGAATCTGACTGGCTATACTACCTACATGCTTAGTGTTGCTGCATTTCAACGCTGCCGGAGGACGGACCACGCTCTCACCCACCAGAGGGCGCACTCAGCAAGCAGGTACAGAACCAACTTTCATTCTGCCCAGTGATATGAATCTGTTCTCCCACAGTGTGAGCCTGGGAAAAGTTCTTTAGTTTTGTGCCCACTCTCTTCCCAGAGTTTCCCAGTGATTGTGTTGTGAGATTTCAATACAAAATGCATGTCAAACTAAATGATGAATGCCATTTAGGCATGAAGGAGCTGTCATCTTTAGGCTTGTTTTAAGGGGATTTTAATGAGATCTGACAGTTTTGGGAGTGTTTTGGCTCTTCTTGACTAGAAAACTGCAGAGTCGGAAGCATATGACGCCACGGAAGTGGGAATTTGATAATATGGGCAGCATGTGGTGAAAGATTTGGAACGATTGTACAAAGAGAGCTGTGTTATTGCTGCCACATGGTCTTCACTGTGGTCTCAGCAGAAAAACAGACCTTTTTTATGAACTCTTCTGGTTATTTCTGCTCCCTTGAAGTCCTTGAGAGAGTAAAGGGGAGGTGACACAGAGAAGAGATACAAGAATTTAATAGACTTGTGTGACAGGTTTTGGGAGATGCCCAGATTCAAGACGGATAGTGGTTAAAAAAACTGTAAAATTTGATAAAAGTAAAGAGTGCATATGTGGTGGCTCGGTGGGTAGAGCCACCTGTGGGAAATGGCATTTCAAATCCCGGGTCGGGGCTGCAACATGAAGGTTGTGTGGTGCGTTTACTGAACAACCCCTGCCACTGGGGAAGCACCCAAGACAAGCAAAAAGCCCACAAACACCATTGTAGGTGTTTGGAAGGAATAGGAAGGCAGATAGGTGAGACCATGGATCCCAAGAAAAGAGACAGTGTGAAGTCAGTTAGAAATTCGGGTGGTGCGTCAGAATTAAAAACTCATCCATGGCATTACTTGAAGGAATTGTTTGAGGTAGCTGGGTCAAAAAAATCATCTTGGCATATGCAATGGATGTTGTGTTGCCCAAAGAAACAAGAGCTCATATGACATTGAATAATTCGCTGTCCAGTTTGAGATGTTCGGTGCATTTTATACTTGGATCATTCCTATAATTCAGTGCATTTTGCACTAGCAGACAATGATATTTATTATTTAAAAATCAGAATATTATAATTCATACAGTCTTTCTAACACATTTTACTGTTCACTATAATGCAATCTAGTCCCAAAAATAACTGTATACACTTTATACCGCTTTTAATCACACACTAGAGGTATATCCATGTCCCTTTCATGGTGAATTCTTTGATGATTATAAGAAAAAAAAATCTAATATATAATACTTTTTTTCACTTTTTCATTCATTCACTTTCTTATCTGCTTAATCCTGGAAAAGATCACGGGGGAGCCGGTGCCTAGCAGGTTGCATAGGGTGCAAGGCAAGAACAACCCTAGACAGGGCACACTCATACACATACTCACACACTAGGGCCACTTTAGAGACAATAATTAACCTAACCCACATGTCTTTGGACTGTGGGAGGAAACCAGAGTACCTGGAGTAAACCCGCACCGACACAGGGAGGAGTCCACATAAAAAATGGACTGTTGTAGCCTAGCGGTTAAGGTACTGGACTGTGGACCAAAAGGTCCAGCGTTCAAATCCCACCTCTGCTAAGCTGCCACTGTTGGGTCCATGAGCAAGACCCTTAACCCACAATTGCTTTTATTGTAAGATTGTATCAATTGTAAGTCGCTCTGGATAAGGGCGTCTGCTAAATGCTGTAAATGTAAATGTAAAAAAGACCCAGACCACTCCACTTGGGGACTGAACCCAGGATCTTCTTGCTGTGAGGTGACAGTGTTACCCACCAAGCCACCATGCCGCATATAATAATAAGTTTTGCATAAGGATATTTTAAAATTAAGTAGCCAAGTGTAGTGCAGTGTTTTGACTAAAATGCAGTGACAGTATTAGGGGTTGTGCTCCCCAACACTAGGTGCTTATTCAGGGATGGAGGGACTAAATGTGAGTGGGTCAGGGGCGGAGCTCGGCATGAGCGGCTCAGGGGCAGATCTCGGTGCAAGCAGCTCAGAGGCGGAGCTCCGTGTGAGCTGAGCCGGTTGCATTGAGTCCTGATCTTGACCCATGTTGGCTCATCTTCTCTTATGGCTCCACCCTCATAGCGTGTTCCACGTATCGGGCCCTTGATGTATGCCAAACACTCAACCAGTCCTGAGGGGTTATTAAATGCACTTAGAGGTATCGGGACGATGCCCCTTGAGGGGGGTACTATTAGGGGTCATGGTCCCCGATGTTATGGGGTAGCGTCAACTCACTTTCCGGCCTGGGCATGCTCAGTGCGATTGCACGTGCCCCAGCGTTTCATTGGCGCCGATTGCGAGATTAGCGACAATCGGGCTATTTAAATGCACGTTCTAGGCCAGTTAGGGGGCGCATCCATACATACCATTTTGAGACCTCACCCGTCTCTTGTACGTGGTGTTGCGGCCCCTTTTGGTGTTTTTTTTTTTTTTGTAGGGAAAGCAGGTAGCTGGGGGTTTGTAGACCGCCAGTAATAGTACGGCTTAGACGCCCGAGCTATCCGCCAGGGTGTAGGATATAGTGTAAGGCAAGGATCCCGCTATTTGCCCGTTTGCCATCCTCGTGGCCCCGCCTTCTCCCTCACTTGCTGGCAGCCCTTTGGGCTTACTAAAGCCACTCCTCCTTTCCGATTGTGGAGTTGGCACCTCCCCCCGCGATCACGCTCGGAAAGGACGCTGTGCTGCATATTCAGACTCGTCCCTTCCTTCCTCAGGGGCACTGAGTACTTATGCCATTCGCTTTTCTTTCGGTTTTTCCCTTTTCTCTCCTCAGTGGCTGAGTGGCGCGTTTGGTTAACGCAGACATTGCCGTCGTCTGTGCCCAGGGTTCAATCCCCAGCCACTGTCCTTGTATTATTTTCATTGTTTTATTTACTTTCTTTTTGTTTAATTAGATTTCGCTTCACCATTTCCATCTGGAGGTAACTGTGATTGGATCCTAATAACCCTTTTATTTCTTTTACACGGTTCACCAGGTTTTTATAGGCCGAACCATAACAGACAGTATTGCAAAGAGTCAATGATAACTGTTGCTTGGGTTAAATATCATGATTTACTGCATTTACTGCCAAATATTACCATGTCTGATCATGAGTGATTTAGCAACACAAATTCCAAAGTGTTTTGTATGTTTTTATTCTGTTTTGTTGTGGCTTAGCTAAAGATGATAATGTGATTTGTATGATTTTTGCAGATGATTCATATAGTTGTAGTACAAACCATTACGTGTCATGGATGTGTACCTTTTGCCCTCAATTTGCCCTCAATAAAAGACATGTTGTTTCAAAAATTGAGTTAGGAAGTATAAAGAAGTACATTTAGTAGATGTACGTTTATACTTCTACTTGGGTACAATATAGAAGCCATTTACTTCAACTTTCACGAGTATTTTTTATTAGTAGTACTTCTACTTAAGTAAAGAGCTTGCATACTTCTGCCACCTCTGAGGACTGTGTGTTTGTGTTCCATACAGCTCCCAGTGCACCCAGCTTTATTCATTTCAGTGAGCTCACCACCACCTCTGTAAACATGTCCTGGGGAGAGCCCAAGCAGCCCAACGGTATAATCGAGGGTTACCGCCTGATCTACGAACCCTGCACGCCTGTTGACGGTGAGAAGCCTAAAACTAATTACTAGGGCCACTCTACTAAATATACCAAGGCTTTTCCTACTTTTTAATTTACTCCCTCTTTGACATATTGGTGTCATTTAAGCTCTAAAATCTCAATTTGTTTTGTAAATTGGCTCAAGCTGGGGACTCTAATGTGAAGGCAAAGCATGTAATAGATGGCATACCTGAGCTGTATTTTGCCACCTGCACCATGTAATTTAGTAAGCCAGGATTTAAAGTGTGCGAGTTGCTAATTTTTTTTAGATCCATGGATAATTGGAGCAGAGGAAGAATAAATGAGAATTAGGAGCCGTGGGAAGAGCTTAGTAATTGCGACCATTTAGATTTCAAGTTCAGATATTAAGCTTTAATGAGTAATGGAATGCACCATTTAACATCCTCATTATGGTCCGTGAAACAGGACGTGGTCCAAAATGGACGTTGACTGGACGTTACCATAGTCACATGGTATTTTTAGGCTACTGTAATATAAATATAAAGAGTATTTTCACAAGAAAACTGTGTGTAAACACGAGTGGAATGCTACCATCTATGCAGCATCACTAATGCCATCGTGTCTAAAGCCTAAACTGTTATACACAATAATTATAGAAATTCCAGTAATGTATTGTTATGCTGTCTAGATGAAAGCCATACCATTTATAGTCATATTACGAACAACACAGAAGATCAGCCAAATGACACAGAGACTCAACAAGTATATAGTTATAGGTTAGAGAGAATATACAGGTAGTGGGGGGACAAACAAATGAGTACTACTTACAATAGGACAGGCTCATGCACTTAAGAACATCATACGTTTAAACACGAGTAACTAGTTCAAAAGAGTCTCTAAATACATCAATCAATTTAGAACAGTGAGTGCGTTTACATGCACTTAATAATCTGATAACTACAGAAAATCAGATTTTATCAGTATTCCGATCAACAAGTTACATACATTTGAGTAATCAGATAATGGAAACCTCTGGATTTACATGACTGGGGCAGTAATCGGATTTGTACTTTGCAACCAGCCAATAATCTCATAGCAATATGTGACATAAACTTCGAACTTCAGATTGTCAGATCCGATTGAAATTGGCTAACTGGTATACAAGTGAATGATGGACTTCCTTCTCTGTAACTCCTGCCTCTGCTCATGTATTCGCAGCATCGACTGGTATTTGTGACCAGCTGGGCAAATGAAGCAAAATGCACTGCACTAGAGCAGTAAATAAGCAATTAACATAGGAATCTTTAATAATTACACTATGTAACACAAGTTTTGTTCATAGCTTTTTAATGTTATAATCCAATTGCTTATGTCTAAAACAAATTAAAAATTGCTTACATTCATCATAAACTTCGCTTTTGTGACCATGGCAACGAAAATTATGAATTTTTATTATAGAAACAGACGATTTTGCATCTTCTCATTTATACAGTCGGACTAAGAACACTATAGGCATTGCAAATTTACACAGATTACCAAAAACTGTTCAGAAGTGTGTGGTTTTCCGAGATTTACAACTATACTGCAAATCAGATTCACGAATCAATCCCCAAATATAGTCGCCCATCATGTTCTCGTTATATTGTCCTTGGTAACGGTGTTCAAAGTTCATAATGTCCTGGTGGAAGCGCTCGCCTTGCTCCTTTGAATAAGCTTCCATGTTCTCTTTGAACTTATCAAGATGAGCATCAAGGATATGGATTTTGAGTGACATCCTGCAGCCCATTGCAGCATAGTTCTTTATCAGAGTCTGAACCAGTTGTACATAGTTTTCATCTTTATGATTGCCTAGGAAGCCGCGAACCACTGCGACAAAACTGTTCCAAGCCGCTCTCTTCTTCCTAT
>JAJAGP010001750.1:38478-86885 GCA_025084515.1 Ancistrus triradiatus
AGACCTTTTTTATGAACTCTTCTGGTTATTTCTGCTCCCTTGAAGTCCTTGAGAGAGTAAAGGGGAGGTGACACAGAGAAGAGATACAAGAATTAAATAGACTTGTGTGACAGGTTTTGGGAGATGCCCAGATTCAAGACGGATAGTGGTTAAAAAAAATGTAAAATTTTATAAAAGTAAAGAGTGCATATGTGGTGGCTTGGTGGGTAGAGCCACCTGTGGGAAATGGCATTTCAAATCCCGGGTCGGGGCTGCAACATGAAGGTTTACTGAACAACCCCTGCCACTGGGGAAGCACCCAAGACAAGCAAAAAGCCTACAAACACCATTGTAGGTGTTTGGAAGGAATAGGAAGGCAGATAGGTGAGATCATGGATCCCAAGAAAAGAGACAGTGTGAAGTCAGTTAGAAATTCCGGTGGTGCGTCAGAATTAAAAACTCATCCATGGCATTACTTGAAGGAATTGTTTGAGGTAGCTGGGTCAAAAAAATCATTTTGGCATATGCAATGTATGTTGTGTTGCCCAGAGAAACAAGAGCTCATGGCATTGAATAATTCGCTGTCCAGTTTTAGATGTTCGGTGCAATTTATACTTGGATCATTCCTATAATTCAGTGCGTTTTGCACTAGCAGACAATGATATTTATTATTTAAAAATCAGAACATTATAATTCATACAGTCTTTCTAACACATTTTACTGTTCACTATAATGCAATCTAGTCCCAAAAATAACTGTATACACTTTATACCACTTTTAATCACACACTAGAGGTATATCCATGTCCCTTTCATGGTGAATTCTTTGATGATTATAAGAAAAAAAAACTAATATATAATACTTTTTTTCACTTTTTCATTCATTCACTTTCTTATCTGCTTAATCCTGGAAAAGATCACGGGGGAGCCGGTGCCTAGCAGGTTGCATAGGGTGCAAGGCAAGAACAACCCTAGACAGGGCACACTCATACACATACTCACACACTTTAAAGACAATAATTAACCTAACCCACATGTCTTTGGACTGTGAGAGGAAACCAGAGTACCTGGAGTAAACCCTCACAGACACGGGGAGGACTCCACATAAAAAATGGACTGTGGTAGCCTAGCGGTTAAGGTACTGGACTATGGACCAAAAGGTCCAGGGTTCAAATCCCACCTCTGCCAAGCTGTAGCAGTTGGGTCCTTGAGCAAGACCCTTAACCCACAATTGCTTGGATTGTAAGACTGTACCAATTGTAAGTCGCTCTGGATAAGGGCGTCTGATAAATGCTGTAAATGTAAATGTAAAAAAGACCCAGACCACTCCAGTTGGGGACTGAACCCAGGATCTTCTTGCTGTGAGGTGACAGTGTTACCTACCAAGCCACCATGCCGCATATAATAATAAGTCTTGCATAAGGATTTTTTTTAATTAAGTAGCCAAGTGTAGTGCAGTTTTTTGACTAAAATGTAGTGACAGTGTTAGGGGTTGTGCTCCCCGATGCTAGGTGCTTATTCGGGGATGGAGGGACTAAATGTGAGTGGGTCAGGGGCGGAGCTCAGCACAAGCGGCTCAGAGGCGGAGCTCAGTGCGAGTGACTCAAGGGCGGAGCTCGGCATGAGCGGCTCAGGGGCAGATCTCGGTGCAAGCAGCTCAGAGGCGGAGCTCCGTGTGAGCTGAGCCGGTTGCATTGAGTCCTGATCTTGACCCATGTTGGCTCACCCTCTCTTATGGCTCCACCCTCATAGCGTGTTCCACGTATCGGGCCCTTGATGTATGCCAAACACTCAAACCTGAGAGTGTTTGGCAGTCCTGAGGGGTTATTAAATGCGCTTAGGGGTATCGGGACGATGCCCCTTGAGGGGGGTACTATTAGGGGTCATGGTCCCCGATGTTAAGGGGTAGCGTCGACTCACTTTCCAGCCTGGGCATGCTCAGTGCAATTGCACGTGCCCCAGCGCTTCATTGGCGCCGATTGCGAGATTAGCGACAATCTGGCTATTTAAATGCACGTTCTAGGCCAGTTAGGGGGCGCATCCATACACATACCATTTTGAGACCTCACCCGTCTCTTGTACGTGGTGTTGTGGCCCCTTTTGGTTTTTTTTTTTTTGTAGGGAAAGCAGGTAGCTGGGGGTTTGTAGACCGCCAGTAATAGTACGGCTTAGACGCTCGAGCTATCCGCCAGGGTGTAGGATATAGTGTAAGGCAAGGATCCCGCTATTTGCCCGTTTGCCATCCTCGTGGCCCCGCCTTCTCCCTCACTTGCTGGCAGCCCTTTGGACTTACTAAAGCCACTCCTCCTTTCCGATCGTGGAGTTGGCACCTCCCCCCGTGATCACACTCGGAAAGGACGCTGTGCTGCATATTCAGACTCGTCCCTTCCTTCCTCAGGGGCGCTGAGTACTTATGCCATTCGCTTTTCTTTCGGTTTTTCCCTTTTCTCTCCTCAGTGGCTGAGTGGCGCGTTTGGTTAACGCAGACATTGCCGTCGTCTGTGTCCAGGGTTCAATCCCCAGCCACTATCCTTGTATTATTTTCATTGTTTTATTTACTTTCTTTTTGTTTAATTAGATTTTGCTTCACCATTTCCATCTGGAGGTAACTGTGATTGGATCCTAATAACCCTTTTATTTCTTTTACACGGTTCACCAGGTTTTTATAGGCCGAACCATAACAGACAGTATTGCAAAGAGTCAATGATAACTGTTGCTTGGGTTAAATATCATGATTTACTGCATTTACTGCCAAATATTACCATGAGTCTGATCATGAGTGATTTAGCAACATAAATTCCAAAGTATTTTGTATGTTTTTATTCTGTTTTGTTGTGGCTTAGCTAAGGATGATAATGTGATTTGTATGATTTTTGCAGATGATTCATATAGTTGTAGTACAAACCATTACGTGTCATGGATGTTTACCTTTTGCCCTCAATAAAAGACATGTTGTTTCAAAAATTGAGGTAGGAAGTATAAAGAAGTACATTTAGCAGATGTACGTTTATACTTCTACTTGGGTACAATATAGAAGCCATTTACTTCAACTTTCACGAGTATTTTTTATTAGTAGTACTTCTACTTAAGTAAAGAGCTTGCATACTTCTGCCACCTCTGAGGACTGTGTGTTTGTGTTCCATACAGCTCCCAGTGCACCCAGCTTTATTCATTTCAGTGAGCTCACCACCACCTCTGTAAACATGTCCTGGGGAGAGCCCAAGCAGCCCAACGGTATAATCGAGGGTTACCGCCTGATCTACGAACCCTGCACGCCTGTTGACGGTGAGAAGCCTAAAACTAATTACTAGGGCCACTAGTACTAAATATACCAAGGCTTTTCCTACTTTTTAATTTACTCCCTCTTTGACATATTGGTGTCATTTAAGCTCTAAAATCTCAATTTGTTTTGTAAATTGGCTCAAGCTGGGGACTCTAATGTGAAGGCAAAGCATGTAATAGATGGCATACCTGAGCTGTATTTTGCCACCTGCACCATGTAATTTAGTAAGCCAGGATTTAAAGTGTGCGAGTTGCTAATTTTTTTTAGATCCATGGATAATTGGAGCAGAGGAAGAATAAATGAGAATTAGGAGCCGTGGGAAGAGCTTAGTAATTGCGACCATTTAGATTTCAAGTTCAGATATTAAGCTTTAATGAGTAATGGAATGCACCATTTAACGTCCTCATTATGGTCCGTGAAACAGGACGTGGTCCAAAATGGACGTTGACTGGACGTTACCATAGTCACATGGTATTTTTAGGCTACTGTTTAATTCCGGTGTTTCCAGATCCAGCAAGAAAAAACCCCGCTAAAGTCAATGGAAAAAGAGGCCAAATAAAGCCAGATCTTCAGATACATGTATCTGACAACCATGTTTTTTGACGCTTGCCACTCTGCGCTCATGCACAGATTGTCAAATCCGCTAACTGGTATACAAGTGAATGATGGACTTCCTTCTCTTTAACTCCTGCCTCTGCTCATGTATTCGCAGCATTGACTGGTGTTTGTGACCAGCTGGGCAAATGAAGCAAAATGCACTGCACAAGAGCAGTAAATAAGCAATTAACATAGGAATCTTTAAAAATTATTAAGTGTCATTCATTCATTCACTTTCTTATCTGCTTAATCCTGAACAGGGCCAACTCTAGACAGGGTGCCAATCCAGTGTAGGGCACATAAACTCACACACTAAAGGCACTTTAGCATAATCAATTAACTTATAGCATGTTTTTGGATTGTAAGAGTAAATGTAAGAAAACCCATGTAGACTCCACACAGAAAGGACCCAGATCGCTCCATCTGGGATTGAACCCAGGATCTTCTCTCTGTGAGGTGACAGTGCTACCCACTGAGCTACTGTGGCACCCAATTATTAATTAAAATATTGTAATTAGAGTTCAGTAACCCCCTGTATACTGTAACGTTATATGTCTGGCTGCACTGTACAGTGCCATTTTGAGTCCGTCTTTGGCATCAACATCCAGAGTTAACAGACAGATTTCGATTTTTTTATTATTATTAAAATGTATTATAACTTTCAAGACCTTGGCTATTAAAGTAATGGATGTTGATGGGATGGACTTTAAACGGTGCATACCTGGTGCTAAGCAGCCAGATTCTGTTGATTGCTTGCTTTCTTACAAAACATTATGGATATGACTGTGAGCTCTTGTTCTCGCTTCTGCATATATAGATTTGTAGTGTCTCCTTTACAGATTCCTCTCCTCACACTCCAGGTGTCAGTAAAGTTGTTACAGTGGATGTGAAAGGCAGTGCCCCACTGTGGATGAAAATCAAAGACCTGGCCGATGGCGTGACCTACAACTTCCGCATCCGTGCTAAAACCCTGACTTACGGACCAGAGGTGGAGGCCAACATCACCACAGGACCAGGAGAAGGTTCTGCTATCTCAGAGATTCTTCTGTTTGAAGAAATGTGTACAGACGTTTTACAAAACATGTTTTGTCTGGAAAGTGGAACTGTGTTTTTTCATTAACTATAACAAACATTTGTGAATGAAAAAAGGCAGCACAGTTAGAGATACTTTCACATTCTGATCATTTGCAGTACAGACAAAATGGTTGGTTAATCAAACAACTGGTAACACCAAGGAACACAGTTAATTCAACCACTTGATCATAGCTGTTAATCCATGTTGACCATAGTTGAGCATACCCAATTTGGATTAAAACTATCATTAAATTGGGGGGTTATGCATTAAAAATGCTACAGAAACATCTTTGGCATGAATTACCTTTAACAATGGCTTTTTATACATCCTGAAATAATGTTGCAGTCAACATACAGTGGGGGTCAAAAGTTTGAGACCACTAGTGGAAATGCATTTAGTTTCCATTTTTCTTGAATACAGTTTTGTGCAAAAGTCTTAGGTGTGTTGTTTTAGCAATGGTATAATGACCATATATAATATGTTATTGATGATTGAAATAATTTTTCCATACTTTATTCAATAATCTTTGTGAGCATTAACATATCCTAGCCTTTTCACCCTGTTCCCCTTCTGAAAAGTGGTTTCTTGGCTGTTACCATTCTAAAAGATCATTCTTGATCAAGCTTTTTACTGTAGAAGAATCATCATCTTGGCATCCTGATGAAGCTGTCAGATGCTGCTATTGCTCAAATGTATGGGGATTTTATTACATTAACTACTTCTCACTTTAGCCTAAAGGCAGCAGTTTTTTTTTGGATTAAGTTCCAGTTTTTTTTTAATAATGCATACAGTGGGGCAAAAAAGTATTTTAAGTCAGCCACTGATTGTGCAAGTTCTTCCTACTTAGAAAGATTAGAGAAGTCTGTAATTTTCATCCTAGGTACACTTCAACTATGAGAGACAAAATGAGAAAAAAAATCCAGGAAATCACGTTGTAGGATTTTTAAAGAATTTAATTGTAAATTATGGTGGAAAATAAGTATTTGGTCAATAACAAAAGTTCAACTCAATACTTAACATAACCTTTGTTGGGAATGACAGAGGTCAAACGTTTCCTGTAGGTCTTCACCAGGTTTGCACACACTGTGGACAGGTGCCTTTTATACAGATAACGAGGTCAAACAGGTTCCATTAATACAGGTAATGAGTGGAGGACAGAAGAGCTTCTTAAAGAAGAAGTTACAGGTTTGTGAGAGCCAGAAATCTTGCTTGTTTGTGGGTGACCAAATATTTATTTTCCACCATGATTTATAATTAAATTGTTATACACATGCAAAACCTCTGCATTATGGAAATTCACAGTAATTATAGAAATCCAATTAATTTTTTTAGAAATCCTACAATGTGAGTTCCTGGATTTTTTTTTTCCTCATTTTGTCTCTCATAGTTGAAGTGTACCAATGATGAAAATTACAGACCTCTTTCATCTAAGTAGGAGAACTTGCACAATCAGTGGCTGCTAAATACTTTTTTGCCCCACTGTACAAATATTTTCTGATTGTATTCTAATAAAGAGACTGATAAATAATTACAGTATCTATGGTCATTATACCATTGCTAAAATAATGGTGTATCTAATCTAATGGTCTAAGACTTTTGCACAGTACTGTATGATACTATATTTTTCATTACAAATCGTATAATCAGCATAATGATCTTGAATGTAAATATTTTAATAAATGTCAGAATGCATTTGTAATTGGTCTGTTGCCTCTTTTGCTCCAGTGATACTTTGTGCTGGTATGGATTCCACATTTTTGTGCAAAATCTGATGATCCGTGTTATGCCATAGAGCATCATGTGAGGTTACTGAGTGCTTGGCTTTCACTGCCTTCAAGTCCCCCTATATGTGCACCATGCGGTTTAGGTCATGTGACTGTGGAGGAAAGTCTGTGACAGTCAGTACTCCTTGATTTTCTTTGGTCGTGCTAAGCTTTGAGGTGTGTTTTGAGTCATTATCTTGCTGCAGTTTGAATTGTTCTCCACAAATATCCAAACAAGCATTTTCCCTAGTGGTCTGTAGCTTCAAATTACAGTAGTTTTTTTTAATCAAACTTGCTTGCTGTGTCCATTAGAATGGCACATCATTTAAATGTGTATAATGTAGATACCATGGCTGGGAGGCTGTTAAAATATTTAGTCACAGTATATGCTAGTACATTCAAAGTCTGCTCTTACATAGTACATAGTACATTTAGCAGACGCCCTTATCCAGAGCGACTTACAATTGGTACAGTTCAATCCAAGCAATTGTGGGTTAAGGGTCTTGCTCAAGGACCCAACAGTGGCAGCTTGGCAGAGGTGGGATTTGAACCCTCGACCTTCTGATCCAGAGTCCAGTACCTTAACCACTAGGCTACCACAGTTCCACATATGCTGTCTGTTTTAATAGCACTGCCTGGCTATTTGAGTGGCCAGTATAAACCTGAGCAGAATGTATTTATTCATTTATTCTTGTAATTATTCATTCATTTTACAAATGTGTTGCGTTCAGGTGCTCCTGGTCCTCCAGGTGAGCCATTTATCTCACGATATGGCACAGCCCTCACACTCCATTGGACAAGTGGTGACCCCGGACGAGCCCCCATAACACGTTACGTCATAGAAGCAAGACCATCTGGTAAATAACTGTAAATACAAATTCGGGAATAATTTAGAACGTGCTGGAGAATGTATGATTGATTAATGCAATTTTATTACCTGCAGATGAAGGACTCTGGGATATCCTTATCAAAGACATCCCAAAAGAAGTGACATCATACACACTTAATCTGGACATGCTGAGAGAAGGGGTGACCTATGATTTCAGGGTCATTGCGGTCAATGACTACGGCTATGGCTCTCCCAGTGCTCCATCTCCCTCAATAGCTGGTGAGGAAAGCTTGACTTCTTTCGAAGCTGTAAAGTTTTAATGTGCTGTGTTTATAAATACTCTGCTGTGTTTATAAATACTTTCTTGCATTCCAGCCCAGAAAACCTCCCCTTTTTACGAGGAGTGGTGGTTTCTGGTGGTGATAGCACTTGTGGGGCTGATCTTCATCCTCCTGCTTGTCTTTATACTCATCATTCGTGGACAAAGTAAAAAATACACCAAGAAGACTGACTCAGGTATGGCATAAAAATCATATCTGCGTTCTTGAATCATCTCGCATGTCTGGTGCTAAACTTCTCACATGCACAAACATCATATCAACATCTAATTCGCTCTAAAAATAAGCTTCTTCATATATTCTTGGAGTGAATGATAGGGTAAGGTGAGACGTACAGCCTGTGAATAACACTGGATGTTGTTGTTTCTTGGATAATAGAGATAGCCAGGCCTAGATTACAGTCATGCCACAATCACAATTAATTCTCTGGTGTATAGTGGTACCTGGGTTCTCGGCATTAATTTGTTCCAGAAGACTTTTCCAGAACCGAAAACAACTGAGCAAAATTTTTCCCATAAGGAATAATGTAAATTTAATTAATCTGTTCCAGACCCCCAGAAAATCCACACTGTATAAGGCATTATATGTATTAATGGAGGTGTATTGTACAGGTGCTCCCTGATTTACGAAGGGGATATGTTCTGACAAATCCATCATAAGTTAAATGTATCATGAACCGATGCGTTTAATGTAGTCTCTACTGTATTACTACTGTACTGTGTAAAACACTTGTACAATAACCAACAGTTGGCTAAAATCATTAACACAAAGTTTATTTTATAATAAAGTGTTGAAAATTTCATGTAATTTAGTGAGTAATGGATTGAAAGTGAAAACTAAAAGCAAAACACTCTACACTCTACTACTATACTGGTGAACTCGGGGCACTTGCTGCTAATGCTATCTGTTCAGCCTGAAAGTGATCCAAAGGACTGTCCTTCATTTCCTTTGGGCTGGTTGTATTCATCAATCTTTTCATGACAAATGGAGACTTATTGGCACTAAGAGTACAGTACTGTAGATATAAAAATAAAGAAAAACACGATAAAAATAGTGAAGGTCTTCACTGAGAAACAGCTATTGTGAGACTGAATAACTGTGTACTGAATCGTGAATCGAGTATCAGCTGGAAGCATCCAGGTTTAAGCAAGTGTGACGAGTACAAGAACAAACAACAAGAACCAAGGCTCATTTTGCTAGTCAAAATGCATCGAGAACCGAATTCGACGAGTTCCGAAGTGATCAAGAACCAAGGTCCCACTGTATATAGTTTTTGCTTCTGGTATGTGCCATTTAACGAAATGGATGTTGAGCAGACAGTACCATAATCACACAGTCTTTGTACTCTATTATAACATACTGTAAATATAAAGGGTATTTTCAATTTTATTTACAATAGGAAAGTCACGTACACAAAAGAAGCCAAACACATTGCACTATAATAATAATACATTGCCATTTTAGGCAGCTTTACAGTATCTAATTAAGCGTTTAACATAGGACTTTGTTATAATTATTAAGTAAAATTGTAATTAGAATATGGTACTGTATACTGTAGCATCATACAGCCTCAACATATGGAGTGAAAAGAAATATTGTTATTTCCTATTTGAATATATTATAAATTTAAGACTTGAGCTGTTAAAGTGAATGGACATTGATTGGATGGACATTAAAAGGCGCATACCTGAAGACAGTTTCCCAGAACACTGTAGCACCAAGTTCAGTGGTAAATGATAGACTAGCCCCTAACCCTAGATTAAACACTACCTCCACCCATTATGTTGATTTTACCTTTCAATCAGAGCACAGGCTAATAATAGGGTTTTGTAAGTTCACTTAAACAAATGCTCCAAATTGAGTCTTTTATGTCCACATCCACTGAAATAGCTGTAGCTGACATGTAATTATAACCTGAATAAGATATGGACACACACTCTGGTGTCAGTTGGCTATTAGCAAAGATTTAATTTGAGTAGAACTGTTTCACCCCGACTTAAGGTAATTTCCTCCCACATTCACTGTTGTAGAAACTGCAGCCATTGTTTTATCTTGTTGGTAGTAACTTAAATTGTAGCCCCTGGGTGGTTTACATTTATTCACTGCGTAGCGGCAGGAGGCGAGGGGGGGAGAGAAAGCGGAAGCGGAAGCTCAGAGGCGATCGCTAAAGGAACACAAAATAAACGCTTAACAGCTTTCCCTATGCTATTTCTAATCCCTAACAAAAGGTTACCTCGGGTCTCCTGACCCTACGAGAACTGAGCCCCTAAACGGGGCCATTGATGCTGATAGTGACATTAAATAATTTCAAATACAGAAGTCATTGTATTTTATTTATATAAGTTTATTTTCTTCTCTTTAGTCCAGTTTTACTACCTTTTTACACAATACAGAAGCACATCATAAAGATGACATTTCCTGCCAAAGTGAAACTCAGCTACTGATTATTTGTTTTCTGATAAAAAAGGTTCAATGAGTGTGAGCATGATTAAATGTGCTGACTAAGACTGTGTAATTGATGTATGCAGTTTGGGATGTATTTTGTTAGAAAATATTCTCCACAAATATTAGTACACCTGCTGAACCTGACTACACCAACTATAGAAAACATTCTTTATTGCTTCTCCTTTAAATTTTTCATTCAAAATATAAATACTAAACTAAATATAAAAACTACTTGATATTTACATGTGACATATTACACCCCATTTCCACAAGTTAACACAGTACCCTGTGGTCTCAATGAAATGTCACTTTGGTATTTTGGTCAATGCTTTGGTTAAAATGCTAAGTGTTGTTGTGTTTATTAAGTCCATGTGTCTGAACATGTTATCTTTTGCATTTGGAAGAAAAACAACCATAGAACATCACCAATACACCACCATACTTCACAGTGGGGATGTGGTAGTATTCTGCATGGCTATTTTTGTGTTTGCACAAAACCCACTTCTGGTGCTCATCTGATTAAAAAAAAAGCTCAACTGTTAAGAAAAGTTTCAGTTTAGTGTAGTAAGCTGTAGGTGCTTGAGTTTGTTGGACCTTGATGGCAGAGGCTTTCTTTATGTAGGTGACATCTACATAACATGGCCTAGTGGTTAAGGTACTGGACTCTGGACCAGAAGGTCCAGGGTTCAAATCCCACATCTGCCAAACTGCCCCTGTTTGGTCCTTGAGCAAGACCCTTAACCCACAATTGCTTGGGTTGTAAGACTGTATCAAATGTAAATTGTTGTCGAGACCAGCCGATGTGGGACTGTGGTAGCCTAGCGGTTAAGGTAATGGCCTATGGACCAAAAGGTCCAGGGTTCAAATCCCACCTTTGCCAAGCTGCCACTGTTGGGTCCTTGAGCAAGACCCTTAACCCACAATTGCTTGAATTGTAAGACTTAATCTTTTGCATTATTTCCCTGATAGGAGTAATGGACATTTTCATCTCTTTAGCCTTTTGTTTGTGACCCTTTCCTGCAGCTCATCCTCATCCTTGTGACCATTTGTGCAGCTCAACAAGCTTACATTAATACCCCAGTGAAACGGGTCATCATTACTGACCATTTAAGTGTTCCTAACTGCTTGGATGAAATTTAAAACATAAAATATGAATAGGAATATACTTCCGTTAGAATTCACTTATAATAATTTCTAGGGGTACCGACAACTGGAACACACAGATTTGAGGAAGAATTTTTATTTTGTTATAAAAGTACGTTTTGTTCTCGCATGGATAGAAAGATCTGACAGTTCGCTGGTCTCCGCGAGGAAATGTTTTGAAAAACCAATGCTTTGTGTGTGTCTGTGTGAAGCCCTCACATGGCTGCCTTTAAGCTTGGTCAGCGTTATAGTGTGCAGTGCCAGGACCGTCAAACAAGGCCGCGGATAGATGTTGGAGCACAAGGGAAGTGCTTGTGTGAGGCACAAAGGGCTGCTCTCATGGTTTGGCCTCCCCTCGCTAACCCTCCAGCCATGGGCTGTTCATCTGCCTCTGGCGCCTGTTTAGTGCCATGCTGTCAACCCTGCAGGTCTGCTGGGGGTGAGGTCACACTGAACCGAATGGGGAGGGAGAGGTCAGTGGCCACAGCCCCAATTCCTCCCTACCTTTACCATTTCCAGTTGTCGACCTTTGAATTTCAAATCGAGTTTCATTTGTTTCATCTGACATAAAAGTGTTACATCTGTTATGTGTTCATGACATTGGACTTGTAGTCATGCCTTTGTGACATGAATGGGGGAGTGATAGAAGCATTAAAATTTGCCGCTAGAAAGGGAAAACGAAAACATGACCGTTAGGCCCCATTGCTGCTTGTAATGCACCTATTCGTCCATGTACTATCCCCCCACCCCCACCACCAAGTGACTGGCATCATTTCATGGTAGTATGTGGGCAGAGGAAAGTGTGGCCGCAACTGGGCTATCACTCATTTCCTATCAGGGTATGCAGTATTGCTTACACGAACATGATCTGCAAAAACAAGAAAAGCTTACTTGCACTGTCGTCACAGAGTTCAAACTCTAAAGTATGCATTACAACACTGGAGATAAGCTGGAGCCATTCTGGAATACTGTGGTCTGATGAAATCTGAAAGTCTTTGGCTGCAATCACCAAAAGCATTCTGGAGAAAAAGGAAAAGGAGCTTAAGAAAAGAGAACCTTGCCAACTGTTAAGCATTGTGGCTGTTCTAATATGCTTTGGGGTTGGGAAGCAGCTTGGAACCAGTCGATTCCAAAGATGATTCAGTGTTTTGAAACTGCACATTAAGGCTGGGCGATATGACTTATAATCAATATCACGATGAATTGAACATTTTACCTCCATTATTGGCGGTAATGATCGATTATTTTGTTTTGGTTTTTTTGCTCTTATAGCACTTACACAAACATGTGTTGTGAGGAGCAGACTTTGATAGATCTCTGTTCTTTAAATAAAACAGGGTGCCCACTCACACCTGATTGTCATCCCATTGATTGAAAACATCTGACTCTAATTTCACCTTCAAATTAACTGCTAATCCTAGCGGTTCACATACTTTTGCCACTCACTAATATGTAATACTGGATCATTTTCCTCAATAAATAAATGACTAAGTATAATGTTTTTGTCTTATTTGTTTAACTGGGTTCCCTTGATCTACTTTTAGGACTTGTGTGAAAATCTGATGATGTTTTAGGTCATATTTATGCAGAAATGTAGACACTTGTAAAGGTTTCACAAACTTTCAAGCACCACTGTATAACCTCTCGAGACCTTCTTACCTTCCTCGGAGCTCTGATTTTTCATGCATAAAAACTGAGCACCGTCTTTGAACAGGAGGTATTTTTGTTTTTGTAAAATGCTCGAGTGTCTACAAATGAGGACTGAGTTAAGCAGAATGAAGTATGAGGTGTAGAAAATCCAAAACGTCTTGTCCTCATGTGGGGATGCGAGGTCTCAGGAGGCACTCAGGTCGGGCCAATTTAGCGTACTCAGTTAACCTAATAAATGTCTTTGAACTGTGGGAGGAAACCAGAGTACCTGGAGTAAACCCACACAGTCACAGGGAGGACATGCAGACTCCACACAGAAAGGACCCAGACCACTCCACCTGGGATCAAACCCAGGACCTTCTTGCTGTGAGGTGATGGTGCTACCCGTCAAGCCACCCCAGAAACTTCATACATATTGCAGCTTGAATTTGAATGTTCTTTTTTCTTAATTAAAGCATTTAAAGAACCATTGGTTGTTATCCTTGTGCTTTCAGTGTTAACCGGGTATTCTTCAGGAACTCTGGTTTCCTCCCACATTCTAAAAACATGCCTTAGGTCAATTGGTGTGTCTAAAAGTGTCCCCAGTGTGAGTGTATGAGTATGTCAGTATTCATGCGCCCCAAGAACAACTGACACCCTGCCCTGGGTTAGTTCCCTTCAGGTGCCCTGTGCTGCCAGTTAGGCGCAGTTCCAAACACCCTTGAACTGGATTAAGTGGATATGAAAGGAAAGACAAATATCTCACAAATCCAGTTAATTCCCTAAAGGGTCACAAGCATCGTCTTCCAACTCTATAGACTGTGAGCTCCACATATGAATTCAGTCTGTTTAATAACTTTGTTGTGCGTACAGGTGGCCATTCAAATTGTACGTCTCTGCCAATCTCTCATGGAGAGATGATGAGGATGGACGAGGGTCGATTCCCAGCTATGGAGCTTAACAACAGACGTCTCTCAATCAAAAACTCCTTCTGCCGCAAGAATGGCATCTACACTCGGTCTGTATACATCACTTGTTCTGACTAATAGAAAATTTAATTATTTGATATTGGAAATATACAAATTAATATATAGACCCACCATTCACTTTATTAGGTACACCTCCTTGTTTCTACACTCATTGTCCATACTATCAGTTCCACTTACTATATAGAAGCACTTTGTAGTTCTGCAATTACAGACTGTAGTCCATCTGTTTCTCTACATACTTTGTTCCCCATTACTCTGCTCTCTAATGGTCAGGAACCCCACATGACCAGCACAGCGACAGTGATGTGGTGCTGGAGTTTTTAAACACCTCACTGTCACTGCGGGACTGAAAATAGTTCACCTGCCAAAAATGTCCAGCCACCAGCATCTTGTAGGCAGCATAATGTGAGCACCAATGAAGGATTAGAGGATGACTAACACAAACAAGAACAGATGAGCTGCTGACTTTACATCTACAAAGTGGAGCAATATAGTAGATGTGCCTAATACAGAGAACACAGTGTTTAAAAACTCCAGCAGCACTGCTGTGTTTGATCCATTTATACCAGTACAACACACTAAGACACCATGTCAGTGTCACTACAGTGCTGAGAATGATCCACCATCCAAAAAGTATCTGAGATGTGGGGGTCCTGACCATTAGAGGGCAGAGTAAAGGGGACTAACAAAGTATGCAGAGAAACAGATGGACCACAGTCTGTAATTATTAAACTATGAAGTGCTTCTATATGGTAAGTAGAACTAATAAAATGGGCAATGAGTGTAGAAACAAGGAGGTGTGCCTAATAAAGTGACTGGTGAGTGTAAATTGATCATGTGCATAGTAATTTGTTCCTAATTCACAGTACTGTCTAAGCCTTGCTGCAGGGAACTTGTTCCTTGTCACTGTAGAAAAGTGCAATAGAACTGATTTCCCAAAACCAGACTGAATAAGAATGCTGGGCTGAATGTTATGTGTCCCTTTTGCCCAAAGCTTGGCTGTGATTCCAGTGGTAGTCTTGCTCCTTTCCAACTTCCATCTATCAGCCAAAAAGAACATGAACAAACTGTGCCAGTCAGAGCTCTGAGGTCTGCCCCCTTCTTGCCGATTCTTGTTGAAATTCAAAGCACACACTGTATAAAGTTGTAATTTATGTAAGTGTTCCAAAACAAAGTGTTTCTTTTTCCAAGCATGAAGATCCCGCTTGTTTTCATGGGACAAAGACCAGCTCTTTTATTTCCATTTGCACCACAGACACATAGCTCCCGCCGCTCTGCTGCAGGCCGCCTGCTCTCTCTGCACAAGTGCACTTAGGCTTTTGAGTTTGCACAGTGTTTGTACAAATACAGATAACATCCTGTCTATATAGCTCAAGTCTGTCCTGGAGGTCAGTGATCTGCAGTGAAGAAGCTTGTGAGGGAGTGAGTGGACCGTATGGTTCGAGGGTGAAGGGGTGTGGACTCATGGTCAGCTTCCTGTGGTGGTAACCGGAGAGGGCACTTTGGGCCCATTTAGACTGGAATGCATCAGTGGAGGAGGGGGATCAAAGGACGCAGAGAACCTCCCTGTCTTTGAAGATCTCCACTTGGGTAAAGCAGCGCTATAGGACTACCCCCTAGAGAGGCAGGGAGGAGTCACTGAGATCGAGAAAGATTAATTTGTGAAGGACAGATGAATCAGATTATGAGATGCATAAAATGTGCAAAGTCTTAGGCCACCATTAGGTTTTGTGTTTTAGCAATGACCATATACTACATATTGTCGATGACTGGACCCAAAAATGTCAAACTTGGATTTGTCACACCATAGTACTCTTTTCCATTGATCTTCTTTTCAATATTTGTGAGCTTTAGCATATCTTCGCCTTTCCTCCCTGTTCCCTTTCCGAAAAGTGGTTTCTTGTCCGCTACCCTTGCAAAAAGACCATTCCTGATCGAGCTTTTCAGTTTTTTAATATTGCATACACATTTCCAGTGTTTTCTGGTTGTAATACAGAGACTGAGAAATAACTATATATGGTAATTATACCATTGCTAAAACAATGGTATATCTAATCTAATGGTGGCCTAAGACTTTTGCACAGTTCTGTAACTAGTCGGGAACTTACTGAATTTAGAAGAGCAAAAGATTCAGTGTCTGAATAATTCATGTAATTAATGTCCCAGTACGGGTGGCAGTGGGTGCTGGGCTAGCCTTCTGTCACCTCTTCCTCCCTGCGTTAAAGGTTCAGGCTTCTCTGAATTTAAAGTGGATGCTTTATCATAACACTCCCCTCCCCCTGCTCCCATGAGCTCATCTCCCAGGAGCCCCATTTTATTTGGGATAAACGGCATAACAGGGTTTCCAAAGATTGCAAAAAAATTCAAACTATTTTTTTCTTTGTGGGGGAGCGTCTGGCGCCTAAGCCGGAATTCAGTAGACACACACTGAGGTACACCCTGGATAGGGTGCCAATCCATCGCAGCTGAACCAGTTGAGTCATTGCCAATCCCAACCCACTGGCTGGAATGATAGTCTCCCTCTCTCACATTTACTGCTGTCCATGCAACATCATATGGCAGCTGAATTCACCTGGAGGGTGCCCTATTATGTACAGAATACATGAGCTGACAGATGCCTGTGGTCGTCTAGTGCCATTCTTATTGACAATGTAGTCAGAAATGCAGTTTTTCCGACAAGCAAGACGGGTCATCAATGCTGTCTCATATTCCCAGCCATGGACAGCTGTGGCATAATCTCTTAATGATATGGAAGTTTAGTCTTAAACCTTATCTAGTCTGTGGCAATCTGACTCTGGCTGCAGTTTTGAGGTAAGTGGTCATATTTTATTATATAATATTTTATTTGCTAGTCTTATTAATTTCCCATCCAGTGCAAATCTAAGGAAGAAAGCACTGGGCACCAACCATAACCTGGCTGACTGACCACATTTGGTGTACATGTAAATTTGTCAGTCTGTGTGCTGTTTATGAAAATTTGTCTCATGTCATAGTATAGCAGCGGTTGGGAGACTTCACTTAAAATTCTGGATATTTTTTTACACAAGATAAATAAGATATCTTTATCGTCACTGTACAAGTGCAGTGACATGCCATTGCCGAAAAGTATAAAAACATAATTTTGAATTATTACAAAAAACACACAATAGATAGAAATAGCTAAAATGTAAAGGTAATGTACAGCGGTATGAAAAAGTGTTTGTCCCTTCCTGATTTCCTATTTTTTGCATGTTTGTCACACTTAAGTGTTTCAGAACATCAAACCAATTTAAATATTAGTCAAAGACACCACAAGTAAACACAGAATGCAGTTTTTAAATGAAGGTGTTTATTATTAAGGGAGAAAAAAATCCAAACCTGCATGGATCTGTGTGAAAAAGTGATTGCCCCCTTTGTTAAAACATAAGTTAACTATGGTTTATCTCACCTGAGTTCACTGTCTCTAGCCACACCCAGGTCTGATTATTGCCACACCTGTTCTCAATCAGGACATCACTTAAATATGACCTGCCTGACAAAGTGAAGTACACCAAAAGATCCTTAAAAGCTACACATCATGCCAACATCCCAAGAAATTCAGGAACAATTGAGAAAGAAAGTAATTGAGATTTATCAGTCTGGAAAGGATTATAAACCCATTTCTAAAGCTTTGGGACGACAGTGAGAGCCATTGTCTACAAATGGCGAAGACATGGAACAGTGGTGAACCTTCCCAGGAGTGGCCGGCTGACCAAAATTACCCCAAGAGCGCAGCGACGACTCATCCAAAAGGTCACAAAAGACCCCACAACAACATCCAAAGAACTGAAGGCCTCACTTGCCTCAAAGTCAGTGTTCATGCTTCCACCATAAGAAAGAGGCTGGGCAAAAATAGCCTCCATGGCAGAGTTCCAAGACGAAAACCACTGCTGAGCAAAAAGAACATTAAAGCTCGTCTCAATTTTTCCAGAACATGATGATCTTGATGATCCCCAAGACTTTTTGGGAAAACATTTTGTGGACTGACAAGACAAAAGTTGAACTCTTTGGAAGGTGTGTGTCCCATTACATCTGGCGTAAAAGTAACACAGCATTTCAGAAAAAGAACATTATACCAACAGTAAAATATGGTGGTGGTAGTGTGATGGTCTGGGGCTGTTTTGCTGCTTCAGGACCTGGAAGACTTGCTGTGATAAATGGAACTATGAATTCTGCTGTCTACCAAAAAATCCTGAAGGAGAATGTCCGGCCATCTGTTCCTGACCTCAAGCTGAAATGAACTTGGGTTCTGCAGCAGGACAACGATCCAGAACACACCAGCAAGTCCACCTCTGAATGGCTGAAGAAAAACAAAATGAAGACTTTTGGAGTGGCCTAGTCCCATTTGATGATCCTCTAAGCCAAATTGCAGTGCCTTTATTGTGATGACGATGCGTCGCATCTTCTTCAGGATGTCGAGAAGGGTTTACACCGGTATGGTCCAGCCCCCAGATATCTTGTCTGTTTGTCAACAGACTCACATTACCAGACCCTTCAAATTATCATCAGAAGGGGCACGCAAACACGAAGACAGAAGCCATGTTAATGAGCAGTTTTGATTGGTTAATAGCACTCTCAGTCAGATAGGTGTCCTATAGCAACCAAGAAAACGCAGAATAATGTTTTGTATTGGGTGATGTTTTTGGTTTATTTTATTCATGGAATAAATATGTATGTAATATTTTACATAAACCTATTTGTTACCCCTTCTCTGGGTTAGAAGGGCCTGACCGCACACCAGTTATATGTAGAATTAGACTAATGGGTAGTGTTTACAAGAAGATAAACTGACTAATCAGTAGTGTCCATAATATAAATAATGCTTAAATTACCTGGTGTTTTGAGCAATCTTGGTGGGATATTGCACAAAAAACTAGCCACAGAATTAACCCCATCAAGCCCTGTCACTGATCCTGCTCCTGAGTCTTTGTACTGTGCTACTTACTTCAGCTGATTTACACTCCAATCTAACTGAAGTCAATTAATGGACCTTGGAGTCCATCTATAAGTTCAAAAGCTAATGTCACTGCTATCCTCGGCTCAGCGCACTCAAGAGTTCATTCTAGAAAATTGAGTAAGCTGTTCTGGCACTCAGAAATTCATCAGCATTAAAACTGACCAACTAAATGAAAGAGCTGTGGGCAAAGACATCTGCTTCCGGAACAGGGAACTGCTGTATTTTACTCAGAGCAGAGCTTAGTGGTACATCTGTTACTGAGCTCCTGACCTACATGACAGTCCTTATGCACTTGTAATTGACTGAGAGAGCTCTGTAAGAATGCTATCGTAATCACACTAATGTGTGTAGCATGGTGCCCTTGAGTGGACTGGCTGTTTCAGCCCTGTTCACATACCAAACAGTTGTCTGGAATTTGCTAGAGATCAGAAAAACTCTGGAGATTAGAAGATAATTATGAATGGCTCAACTGCTTATTTCCGTGTTCCTCTGAAACTAGCCTGATCTTTCTGCTGTCTGATTTATTGACTGTTAAAGATGACTCTTCTGATATGTTGCTAGCATATTTGTTTTAGACCCTCAAAATTAACAGCTTTACGGTCTTAAGAGGTCTGATCCAAACATTGAGGCCTGATTCAAAACAAATCATGGTATGTTCTCTTTATTTCCTGTGAAATGGGATGTTTGACCGACATGGTGGTTAACCAGACTTAACCATAGTGCACATATTCTTTTTATGCTACTGTAATGCAAATGTAAAAGGGTATATTAACTAAAAAACGGGTTCAATGATACTAAAACACGAGTGATTGATGATGAAACGACTGGCAAGATTCAGGGTTCAATTCCCACCTTGAAGGAACACATAAGAATCATGTAGCAAATGTCAGTGTTTAAACAAACCAAAATTATGGTTTTAGTTTTTTATATTCTTCAAACTAGGCACCTTTGCTTCGATTACACGCTTTGTACACTCTTGGCATTCTCTCAATCAAGCTTTTCTCGAGGTAATCACCTGAAATGTTTTTCCATCAATCTTGAAGGAGTTTCCCAGAGGCTCTGAGCATTTGTTGGCTGCTTTGCCTTCATTCTGCAGCCCAACTCATCCCAGACATCTCAACTGGGTTTAGATCAGGTGATTGTGGAGGCCAGGTCATCTGATGTCAACAATCCATCACCCACGTTGTTGGTCAAAGAGCCCTTACATAGCCTGGAGGTGTGTTTGGGGTCATTGTTCTGTTGAAAAACAAATGATGGTCCCACTAAGTGCAAACCAAATGGAATGGTATGTCGCTGCAGAATGCTGTGGTAACCATGCTGGTTAAGTGTGCCTTGGATTTTGAATAAATCGCCAACAGCATCACCAGCAAAGCACCCCATACCATCACACTTCCTCCCCCATACTTCACTGTGGTAACTACAGTAGGAACCATCCGCTCACCTTTTATGCATCTTACAAAGACACGAGGTTTGGAACCAAAAATCTCAAATTTGGACTCATCAGACCAAAGGACAGATTTCCACTGGTCTAATGTTCATTCCATGTGTTCCTTGGCCCATTCTCTTATTGTTCTTCCTTAGAAGTGCTTCTTTGCAGCAATTCAACCATAAACTCCAGATACACAGTCTTCTCTGAACAGCTGATGCAGAGATGTTTGTGCTGCTTGAACTCTGTGAAGCATTTAGGTGGGCTCTTATCTGGGTTGCTGTTAACTTGTGGTTTCTGAGACTGGTAACAACAGAGGTAACTCTTCATTTCCTGGGGCGGTCCTGATGAGAGACACTTTCATCATAACGTTTTGATGGTTTTTGCGACTGCATTTGAGGATACATTCAAAGTTCTTGAAATTTTTCGGAGTGACTGACCTTTATTTCTTAAAGTAATGATGGACTGTCATTTTGCTTTACTTAGTTGAGTAGTTTTTGCCATAATATGGATTAGAACATTACTCAAATAGGGCTATTCACTGTATACCAACTCTACCTCTTCACAACACAACTGATGGTCTCAAACACATTAAGAGGGCAAGACACTCAAGAAATTAACTCTTGATAAGGCACAGGTGTTAACTGAAAGCCATTCCAGGTGACTACCTCATAAAGCTGACTGAGAAAATGCCAAGATGTGCAAAGCTGTCAACTAAGCAAGAGGTGCCTACTTTCAAGAATCTAAAATATCAATCATATTCTATTTTGTTTAACACTTTTTTGTTTACTAAATAATTCAATATGTGTTTCGTCATAGTTTGGATGACTTTGGTAATAATTTGAAGGTGTGTCCAAACTTTTGACTGATACTATATATATTTAATACAATGTACAGTCGTACCTTGTTATCTTGCCTACATTTGTTTCATGGCTATTTTCAGCAAGAGGTGAGTTTGGTGACTTAACATGGTCACAAAAACTGGACAAAGACAGTGACAGTGACATAATGTGTGTCACTGACCAGCAGTGCTTAATTTAAGCCGGATACTGCTGGAACAAGATCCTGTACCGCTCGTATTTGGGGCATGTGTTCCGGAACCAACAAATTCGGCAACCCTGCTGCCAGATGCATTCTCTGATGCACGTGTTCACGACGTCTTTTGCTCAAAAATCTACTACTGTTGTGCCAAATTTGGAACCTCTGCCGCCAGATGTAATTTCTTCTAGTCAATATAATTAAAGGTGGATTACCTCCATTTTTGGACAAAAGACATTACAAGCATGTGCATCAGGGATTACGTCTGGTGGCAGGGGTGCCGAATTTATGTCCCTTACCTCATATATTACAAATTAAGCACTGCTGAGAAGCCCTACTGCTCATACAATCACATTTACAATGTACATAGACGTGTACAGTTTCTATTTGTTTCATCGTATCTTTTGCCCAAAAGCATCTTTAACGGACAGGGGAGGCGAGAAGGGGGTGTGGTCAGTAGTATGGCTCAGTATTAGCGTACGGTGCAAACTCTGTAGGTGACCCTGTCCCTAGGATTAATGTGATACCTACCCACCAGTCGCCTTCAAACTTGGTGGCTTAATGGGGTAGAATTTCATTGCTGGAAAGACATTTGTCACATTTCAAGAATGGCGAGGCCGAGAGGCGATGTTGACGGCTTTTTGGGGTAAATCCGTCCTGCCATCACAGGTAGCAAAATAATGGGGGGGCGAGATAATGAAGCTATAATGTATTTCATTACATTTATGTCATTTAGCAGATGCCCTCATCCAGAGTGACTTGCAATTGACAGTCTTACAGTCCAAGCAATTGTGGGCTAAGAGGTGGGATTTGACCCCTGGACCTTCTGGTCCATAGTTTTTTCTGTAATGACAGCATGAACCTGAGCTGGCATGGCCTCCAAAAGTTTCTGCAAAATCTGATGACCCATGTATCCCAGCATGATTTCACAATAGGATATTCACAATTTTTCAAAGAGCACCTTATGATATTTTTGAATGCTTGGCTTTTTCTGTCTTCAAGTGCTGTCATATTTGTTTGATGACGTTTGGGTCATGAGACTGTAGAAGGAATGTCTATAATAGTCAGCACTTCTTGATCTTCTTTCTTCAAGTAGTTGTTGTAATGCTTTGAGGTATGTTTTGGGTCATTATCAGGCTGCTCCACAAAAATTGAAACAAGCTTTTTCACCTGAGGACTCACTACAGACATGCAACATTTTTTTATCCACATGACAGTACATGAATGTGAGGGTTTTGCAGCAGCAATGAGTTAAAATACTCTTTATTTACATACATCACAGCTGTTATAAAACTTTCCTGTACAGAAAATTGTGAGATACACAATCAGCACTTCTCTTATTTTCACTGTTTTCATACTCTTTCTCCAGGTCTCCACCAAGGCCCAGTCCAGGTGGTCTGCACTACTCTGATGAGGATGTCAGTGCTAAATGCAATGATCTGATGCCAGCTGAGAAAAGTAGCTTGACTGAGAAACCCTCAGAGGTGTCTGATTCACAGGTAATACTACGAACAAATACACACACACACACACACACAGCACAAGCAGCAGCCCTACAGATGTTGGTAGTAATACACTTTATTTATTCAGTTACTCTAACTTTTCGAATACATTGCACTCATAAGTATAGTTTTAATATTTCCACTAAATTTGAAATGAAACAATTATGAGTTTGTCTGGTTTTACTGTTTGTAGATACTGTATGTGTTTGAGTGAAATTAAAAACTTTTATTTTACAAATTATCGACAAATTCCAAATAAAAATATTTCTTTGCAGCAATGACGAGAGCATTTATTTTCTGTAAATGACAAAATAATAAAGAACATGCGGTGTTTTCAGACCTCAATTAATAATACAAATAATAATACAAAGAAAACAAGTTTATATCCAATCTTTAGCAAAATAATACTAATGCTATAACTTTCAGTAAATAAATTCAGAAATCAATACGGTGGTACCCCGGTTCATGTCATTAATTTGTTCCAGAAGGTTTGTCGAGAACCAAAAACAACGACTACTGAGCAAATTTTTTCAATTTTAAATTTTTTTTCAAATTTTTCCAATTTTTTTATTCCTTATTTTTTGAAATAAGGAATAGAGTAAGTTGAATTAGTCCTTTCCAGACACTATATAAGGCATTATATGCATTAATGGAGTTATATATTCCGACAAATCCCATCATAAGTTAAATGTGACTAGTTGATAAGTTAAGTGTAACTGCAGCCTGTGTTCTGGAGCATTCGATTCCTGATTTGTTTTTGTTTGGCTCCTATAAACTATCCTTTATAGAACACATGGAGACTTATTTGCACTATGAATACAGTACTCTAGATGTAACAATAAAGAAAAACACAATAAACAGAGCGGAGATCTTCTCTGAGGTTCGCTATTGTAAACCTGAATCACTGTGTACTGAGTTGTGAATCATGAATCGTGAATCGAGTTTCGACTGAAACGAGCTGCATGGCTCGACTCATACAAGTTTAAGCAAGTACGCCGAGTACCGAGGAAACAACGAGAAAAGAGACAAATTTTTCTGGTCAAAATGCGGCGAGAGCCAAATTCAGCGAGTTCCGAGGTACCACTGTATTTCAGTCACAGCTTTCATGTGTCTTGTACTTTTCCTCAATGAATAAGATTTGGTTTAGGTGATCACCTAATCAGTGCCTCTTTAGGTAGAATGAGTTGTGTCTGTGCTGGAATTCATCAGATACTGGAATGGGATTATTGCCATACATGTGGTTTTTTTCAGAGCTGTACTATAAGTAGTGCACTATGCAGGGTCTAGAGTGCCATTATAGCATGCAGTATGTTGTCAAAAGTTAGTATGTTTAAAAACATGTATATAAATATGACAGATCACATTACATAAATGTGCTAAAAATACATAAAATGTAAAATTGTTTCACAAAATATCCTAATTCCTCCTCATAATTTTCTTTGCTTGAGTTCTTTTAACCTCATCATTCTTTGTCAGAACTTCATTTGAACTCCCTTATTACTAAAGCAAATCTGAAACCCAATGCCTCTTCTCAAATGCCTGCACGTTTTTCCGTCTTGTAAAAACACATAGGCTTTCCTTTCCCCATAATGCATTGCAGGAGAAAAACAAGTGTGGGACTTTGTACAAACAAACATCTTGAGGCTGAACCATTGCTGCTAATCCATCAAGATTACAGAAATACTTCTTCAATAAAGTCCACAAGTCCTGACCTACAGCTGACACTGATACATATTTATATAAAGCCCACCCATTTCCTGACACTGTTTTCATTCAGTGTGGGGTCTCCCCCATGATGGGAAATGGATAAAAGAGCCTAAGCTGATTCGCCCCATGTCCTTTGTGGGATTTTTAATACGATCCAACAGGAAATTAGGGGAGCTTTTCCCACTAGGCTTTCTGACTCAGCAACTTGGAATAAAAGGCTAGAGTCTGCTGGAGGTACCATGTTGTGACTCCTTTAACAATACATTCTCAGAGGAGTGTGCCTTCTTGTTTACCAAAACCTTTAATGGGACATAGAAATGCTCCTGGATGTCAAATAAAAATGGAGTCTTGATTTTCCAATACCTTGTTTTTGTATACACCACATACAGTGCAGTTATGTAAACATATGCACTCAGGAGGACTCCATATCACTTTATATTGCAAAGTGATGTTGTGTTCATAATCACAAGGTCATATTCGTCACAGGTCAGATCAAAATTCCTCACAGAGAACAGCCATTGGAAGAAAATGACTGTCACTTTTTTTTGTAGAATATGCTACACTGACAAATATCATAGTACACCTTTCTCTTTTTCTTCATTATTTTTTCATAAAACTATTGAATTATTAGAGGAGTTCTAGTTTAGCGTTAGTAGAGACCAAATGAGAATGTGTAAATATGAAAATTACTACATATACAGTGGTACCTCGGTTCTCCACCACCTCGGACCTTGTTGAATTCGGGTCTTGATGCATTTTGACTGGAAATATTTGTCTCAGTTGTTGTTATTTGTTCGGTACTCGCCGCACTTGCTTAAACATGTATGACTCGTTTCAGCCAAAACTCAATTCATGATGCACGAGTCACGATTTGGTACACAGTGATTCAGGTTCACAGTAGTCCTCAGAGAAGACCTCCGCTATTTTTCTTTATTTTTACATCTTCAGTATTCTGCATTCGTAGTGCAAGAAAAGTCTCCATGGGTCCTAAAAAGGTTAGATTAACAGCCAACCGAAAGCAAAACAGGATTTGAAAGCTTCAGAACACAGGCTGCAGTTACCTTAGCAGCTATGTTGGTACCCAGAGTTCATCAATAGACTTTCCATTGCTCACTAAATTATATGAGATTTTTCGACACTTTATTATAAAATAAGCTTTGTGTTAATGATTTTGACTAACTGTAGGTTAATGTAAGTGTTTTAAACATTATAGTATCCTTTCCATATCTCTTCCATTTCGTTATGATACAGTATAGACCATTCAACCAAACACTTCTCGGTTCATGATACATTTAACTCATGATGGAACATACCCCCATGTTGGAACATACCCCCTTCGT
Source organism: Ancistrus triradiatus (assembly GCA_025084515.1). Taxonomy (NCBI): domain Eukaryota; kingdom Metazoa; phylum Chordata; class Actinopteri; order Siluriformes; family Loricariidae; genus Ancistrus; species Ancistrus triradiatus. The sequence goes on from JAJAGP010001750.1 coordinate 64,536, forward strand.
ACATCAGGAAGCACCAGTACAATACAACTTCAATAATTAATATAATGCATTATACAATGTGGATTTTCTGGGGGTCTGGAATGGATTTATTAAATTTATATTATTCTTTATGGGAAAAATTTGTGCAGTACTCAACATTTTTGGTTCTCGACAAGCCTTCTGGAACCAATTAATGACGAGAACCGAGGTACCACTGTAATTTGATAGCTTGGTGGATCTGCTTCTGTAAGTTGTGGCTACAATTATTAATCATCCATTAAAGCATTTGACATTTATTTAAACATTTGAAAGACTCAAGAACTTCTAGGATTATGTCCTAACAGAAGATGAAATGCCAAAATAGTTACCCATAACAACCAGCAATATTGCACATCCCGTTAATGAAAGATAGCTAAAATTTAAATATCAAGCCACTGATGCAATCTCTATCTGATTATAGGAAGGACATAACAAAGTATGGACATAGTATAGGGTCTGATTGAATTTAAGTGGTAGAAGCTGCTCTATGAATCTTAGCAATCCATAATCAAGTTTACTAATTTGCCTCCTGGTGTAATTTTACCAGAGCAGAGTTTGTATAGCAGGTCTGCTGTCTCATTTTGTATACTACAACAGGTGCACACGTAGGTTCCTATGCCTAATGCACCCTGTGTTTTTTCTATTTTTATTGACTGCATAGTGTATACAATAAGCCTGTGACTATAAAACATTTTTGTTTCAATGCCAAATGTTCGTGCCAAATACTGGCCAGTACACTGGTGTTATGTGCTCTTTCTAAAAACTATAGAAGAATAGAGCTGTGATGTATCCTTGAGCAGAATGGTAGTTTTTGCCTCAACTGGTAAAGTCTATGGATATTTTGCATTCACACGTTAGTTGGGACAGTGGCGACCTGGTGGTTGAGGTTCTGGAGTTCAAATCCTGGAGTGGCAAGCAGCCATTGTTGGGCCCTTGAGCATGCCCTTAATTTTTCATCTCAATTGTAAGTCACTCTGGAAAAAACTGTCACAATACAATAAGATGTATTTAAACAAATAAGGCATACAGTAAGTCTTAATAGTTCAGTCTGCCACTTTGTGTAGCTTTGTAAGCGTCTTTAATTTCAACAACACAGGTGACGTTAGACTGACAGTGGATTTTAAGAAGTAATTTGATCAAACTTTTTGGTCTCTCCATGCTGATGTATAGCACTGTACAAAAGTATTAGGTCACCATTAGATTTTTTGTTTCAGCAATGGTATAGTGACCATATATAACATGTTGTTGATGATTGGCCCCAACAGTGAAACTTGGATTTGTCAATCCGTAATACTCTTTTCCACTGATATTCATTCCAATCTTTGTGAGCTTTAGCATATCTTGGCCTGTTCAGTGTTCCCCTTCCCAAAAAGTGGTTTCTTGGCTGTTACCCTTCCAAAAAGACCATTCCTGATCAACTTGGCATCCCAATGAAGCTGCCAGTTGCTGCTATTTTTCAAGTGTAATGGGAGGTCACACTAAATACTTGCCATTGTTGTTTTAGCTTTTTTAAATACTGCATAAAAATGTTCTGTATTTTCTGATTGTATTCTAATAAAGAGACTAAGAAATAATTATATATGGCCATTATACTACTGCTAAAACAATGGTATATCTAATATAATGGTGTACTGTATATAATAAAACATATAGTGTGTTTCTCCAATGTTGTGTTATTAAGCATCTTAATGATGACATACAAGTGTATCACAAAAGTGAGTACACCCCTCACATTTCTGCAGATATTTAAGTATACCTTTTCATGGGACAACACTTTGACACAATGAAAAGTAGTCTGTGTGCAGCTTATATAACAGTGTAAATGTATTCTTCCCTCAAAATAACTCAATATACAGCCATTAATGTCTAAACCACCAGCAACAAAAGTGGCTACACCCCTTAGTGAATGTTCCTGAAGTGTCAATATTTTGTGTGGCCACCATTATTTACCAGAGCTTCACAGGTTGGCACTGGAATGCTTTTCCACTCCTCCATGATGACATCACGGAGCTGGCGGATATTCGAGACTTTGCGCTCCTCCACCTTCCGCTTGAGGATGCCCCAAAGATGTTCTCTTGAGTTTAGGTCTGGAGACATGCTTGGCCAGTCCATCATCTTTACCCTCAGCCTCTTCAATAAAGCAGTGGTCGTCTTAGAGGTGTGTTTGGGGTCATTATCATGCTGGAACACTGCCCTGCGACCCAGTTTCCGGAGGGAGGGGATCATGCTCTGCTTCAGTATTTCACAGTACATATTGGAGTTCATGTGTCCCTCAATGAAATGTAACTCCCCAACACCTGCTGCACTCATGCAGCCCCAGACCATGGCACTCCCACACCATGCTTGACTGTAGGCATGACACACTTATCTTTGTACTCCTCACCTGATTGCCGCCACACATGCTTGAGACCATCTGAACCAAACAAATTAATCTTGGTCTCATCAGACCATAGGACATGGTTCCAGTAATCCATGTCCTTTGTTGACATGTCTTCAGCAAACTGTTTGAGGGCTTTCTTGTGTACAGTCTTCAGAAGAGGCTTCCTTCTGGGGTGACAGCCATGCAGACCAATGTGATGTAGTGTGTGGCGTATGGTCTGAGCACTGATAGGCTGACCTTTCAAAGATAGTATTTGGATGTGACGCTGAGCATGTGAACCCAGCTTCTTTGGACGTCCAACTCGAGGTCTGTTCTGAGTGGACCCTGCTCTTTTAAAACGCTGGATGATCTTGGCCACTGTGCTGCAGCTCAGTTTGAGGGTGCTGGCAATCTTCTTGTAGCCTTGGCCATCTTCATGTACCGCAACAATTCGTTTTTTAAGATCCTTTGCCATGAGGTGCCATGTTGGAACTTTCATTGACCAGTATGAGAGAGTGTGAGAGCTGTACTACAAAATTGAACACACCTGCTCCCTATGCACACCTGAGACCTAGTAGCTCTAACAGATCACATGACATTTTGGAGGGAAAATGACAAGCAGTGCTCAATTTGGGCATTTAAGGGTGTAGTCTCTTAGGGGTGTACTCACTTTTGTTGCCGGTGGTTTAGACATTAATGGCTGTATATTGAGTTATTTTGAGGGAAGAATACATTTACACTGTTATATAAGCTGCACACAGACTACTTTATATTGTGTCAAAGCATCATTTTGTCAGTGTTGTCCCATGAAAAGATATACTTAAATATCTGGCAGAAGTGTGAGGGGTGTACTCACTTTTGTGATACACTGTACATTTTAATGCACCATCACAAAGTGGTCAAATAAAACAGAATGTTTGTCTTTCCTCTGTAAAATGACAGGGAAGTGACAGTGAGTACGAGATGGATCCAAGTCACCAGAAAACACATTCATTCGTCAACCACTACATCAGCGACCCAACCTACTACAACTCTTGGCGGCGACAGCAGAAGGGAGTGTCCAGACCACCTACTTACACATACGGGCAGGCAGAGAGCACAGCCGAGCCAGAGTCACGCCCCCACGCTCCCCCTTTGCCCCCTCTGCCACCTATGTTGCCCCACCACACCTCATCCCCACAACCTCTAGGCCAGGGGACTCTGTTCAGGCCCAAAGGCAGCCGGACTCCGACTCCCTCTTTGCTGTCATCTGAAGCTCAAAGTCAGCACGGCCCCTACAGGCCTCCCAGCAGCCTGGGTAGCTCCGCCCAGACACCAACCACAGGCTTTTCCTCCTTTGTTTGATATGAGACTCAGGCTGCATTCACAGTACACCTGGTTGGAACTCCCATGAGAGCAACAGTTTGCTTTTCCAACATCGCTGTTGTGCTTCGTTCTTTTGTTTTTGGTTAATGAATATTTTCAATGATTTGATCTATGGAAGATATTCTGTGTTGGAAATTAGGTTTCCTTTCTATATTAGTTTACGCCTCTGTGTGCATGGGTGTATGTGGGTGTCTGTAAGTGCATTGAAAACCAGACAATCATTCAGCGAAATTGTGTGTTGTTCCAGCATATCATTTAGCTATTCACATCCTAACGATGAGGAACCTGGGACGTTCCCAAACCTTGTTCTGAACCTGTGAGGGGAAAAGTGTGAAAAAGATATTTTTAAAAACTATAGAATATTTCTTTGAGTTAAATCAAATCAAATGTGTGCAATGGTTGAAAGAACTTAAAGATGGATTTTGCATGTGATTTCACTCATTTTAAAGTGAAAATCTTGGGTCTACATACATTTGGAGTGTTTGTTAAACATTAGTTCAGCTTCGAAATACGACGACAGCACTTTGCTCAAAGAATAATATTGCAGATAATGTCCTGGGCAAGAATATTTCTTCTTAGATTTAACCTATTCTGTTTCAGTGATTGTTCTTTGCCACTATGCTGTTTCGCATCAAATCAGTACAAGAGCTATTGCTACGCTAGAGTTGTGGGTGCTATGAAAAGCTATTGCTTGTCAGCTTCGTTGTGTCGCTGTGTTCTGTCATATGTGTTCTCTCATACTGTGTTGTGCTCATAGTCACAGCTTTAATGGTGCTTTCCCAGGTGAGACTTGGACCATTGCCAGGCTGTGACATCATGTAAATTGTTCATCAACTGAGATCAAGGGCAGGCGAACTGTCGTGCTGTGAACCCATTGTGGGAATGACTTCAAATCAATCAGCTAAAAACAGTAGTGTGCTATTATTTCTGTGAAATGAAATGAGGATGTGACATAGGTTGAGTAAGCAGCAGTTATTGTTTGCTATTGTGTGTGTGTGTGTGTGTGTGTGTGTGTGTGTGATTACTTCTCATACAGAGCCTTGTGTAAGTATTCGTCACCCTCGAACTCTCCCACATTTTGTTACAGCTTGGAATTAAAATGTACTTAACTTGGTTGGTCACCATTTGACTGACTGACTCATGGTTCTTTACAATTTGAGTGTGAAAAATATTTGAATTTGAATATTTGAAAAGCAGACATATGTTCATTGCATGTGTTCCCATCTCCTCCATAGTCCCAGATCAGGATTAGATCAGGTTTCTGCAGACCACGTCAGGTTTAACCAAGGATTGCCCTGTCTTTGGCATCGTCCATATTGCCTTCGGTTCTGACAAGTTTCTCAGTTCCAGCACATGTCAATCATCCCCACAGCATGATGCTGCCACCACCACGCTTCACTAACCAGGTTTTCATCCAAACGTTTCGCAAATGTTATGCGCATAATATATAAGTTGTTTTTCCATCCTCTACAGTTATGCGAAGAAACTTAAGATGATGTAGGGTACCATGATTAGGCTGGCCGACGTTAAAAGCCATAAAAGGAGGCTGAATTCTGTTGTGTGTGTGCGTTGATTTGCCCGGCAGCACATATAATATGGTTGTCTTTAAAACATCCCACCTCTTCATTCATTCATTCATTCAGTTATCCGTTTAATCAGGTTGAAAGAGATTTCTTTAATCATTTTGTCATTCAAATTTTAACAGTCACGTTCACATACAGTCAGGTCAACTATTAAATCATATTTAAATGTATCAATACCGTTTTTTTTTTGTTTGTTTTTGGTCTGAAATCATGTGACTTGGTGAATCACAGCTTGAGACGTCATTATTTATTCGAAAAAAAAAATTTTCCATCACCTTTTTGCACATTTCAGCTTTAGTGATGTTTATTCCTATTTCTCCACCTGGTCCTAGCGTAAAACTCTGTGTCATATTGGGGTTTTTTATTGTTGTTTTTTCACATTTTCTTTGGCCAGTTTCAAAATTCGCAAAACTTGGTGGATGGAAAACCTGCCTCTGTGAAGATGGCGTTCATGGTGATGTTGAGCCAAACGTCCAAAGCATTCCTTTTAGCAGACCTTTTGGCAACAGAGCCCTGCTGGTGACGGTGACGTCCCTTATTAGAAAATGAAGCCATGGCCACAGCTTATTAAAGTAAGGGAACAAGATCCATGTAGAAATGAGTAAATAAGGTGTGGGAATGAGATTACCTTATTATTAATAATCTCATTCCCACACCTTACGAACTGGTTTCTACGCATTAGGATCTCATTCCCACGCTTTAATAATCGTGTCCACACTTCATTTTATTAAGAAGCCAGCAGCTCTCCAGAAAACTGTGATTTCAAATTTCTACTTTTTTCATGCCACTCTTAAATAAAGGCCAGTTTTGTGGCATGTTCAGTAAATAGCTGTCCTGTCCACAGCGTTCCCATCTCTCAAGGTCCTTCAGAGTAACATTCAGCCTCTTGGTTGTTTCTCCTTAATCAGTCACTGACTTTTAATGGACAGCTTTGTCTAAGTAGAGTCACTGTTGGGCCATATTCATTAGATTTCCTAATATTAGATGTAATGGTGCTCCAGGGAAAGGTCAACGTTTGGGATATCTTTTTCCCCAGACTTGTTTTGATATCTCCTTGGTCTTCATGTTTGTGTATGCTTGTACTGTATATATGTGTATTCATATACAGATATGCTCTCAAACACTGGTACCTTCAAGAAAAGTTGAGTTGTATATTGAGATTGTGCGACATTAATTACAATTTAATTAAAAGGGGAATTCTGATGGCAGTTGGTTGCACCAGAACCACATACATGGTTTTCAGTTTTCACAATGGGTTCAAATATGAATATGTCTTTTATATTTTAATATGTGAATAATTTTGCGAACTATATATACATTCCTCCCACTTCAATATTATGGATTTTTTGTTTAGCTTCCTGATATATAAATTCAGTTGCTCATTTCAGTTCCAGGTTGTAACAATACGACATGTGGAATCATTTTACTGGGGATGAATACTGCAAGGCACTGTAAGTGACCAGAACTGCATGTAGAAGCCCAGGAGTAAATCCTCTGTCCTCATTCAGCTGACTGTGTGGTTTGTTACCATTAATTACAGTAGAAAGTGCCATGTTACTGTTGTGTTTAAGGATCGCCTAAATCCCGAGGAAAAAGATGATGAACTTGTTCAACTCACAGACAGAAGACTGTCTGCTACTTGCAGTTACTTGTTACTTGCAATTATGTCTGTTACGCATACTTGCATTGTACGTATTTCTCGAATATATTGTAAAATGTGTTTTACCTGTTCAAAGTGACGCACCGTGTACAAATAAGCCTACATGTATGCAGATGCTTAATTTATGATCATTTGATCACTTGCTTTTTATATTCTAACTCATAAAGTGAAGATCGTGCTTTTATGAGACCTTTCTGTAAAAGAACTAAAGAACCTGATGAAGAAATGGGTGATAATCATGATCCACACTATCACTTGTCTTGTTCTGTGTGAGGTGACTATCACTGTACAGATCCTTTAAGAGTTTAAAACGGGACAGATCGTGGTCCTTTTCCAAAATAAATTATTTTATTTTACAGTGCTTCTGCTGACGTATTTCCTTACCCGTCCAATGAACTAAAACGAGTTGTGTTAGATAGTTGGCTGCTCTAATATTGTTCTCATTCTAATTACTGTACATCCAACCTCTATATAACAAATATTATAACAAATTATTTTCAATTGTTGCTTAGTTTATGTTGTAGCATTTAGTAGGCCTACTACAGAAAGACACTTTAAGACAGTGTAGACCTGCTCAACCTGTGATACACTTGACCTCCTGATCCTTCCTTGATCCTGTCCACAGATAATATACTCCCCAGACAAAAAGTTAGTCACTTTGCGTGTTTAAGATGGTAGTAACTTCAGGCTCCTGCAGATGGCATGCACGAGGATACTTGTGCTATAACTATCTGCGGGGTGTGCGATTGCGTTCATAGATGTAGAAGAGGTGGTACAGTGCAGTGAATGTCTTGTTCGATGTGTGGAACATGGGTCGCAAAGAAGATGTTAATGATTGGCAAAAAAGAGTGATTGCATTTTGGCGTACCAAAGGCCATAGTGTGAAGGAAGTAGCTGAATTTGCAGGTGTTTCAAAGTGTACGGTCATATATATGTAATTGTGGCTGAAAGACTAAACTGTTGGGTATGTTTCAGTCACAGGTGACTCATTTTTTGTGCAGTGAGTATAACACATGGGCAGGAGAACTAATGAGAAGTACTCTAGGTATGGTTTTGAATATACACGAACGAGGTAGGGATTTCTACATAGGAAATACAGTGGTACCTCGGTTTTCATTGTTAATTAATTCCAGAAGGTTTGTCGAGTACTAAAAATGACGACTACTGAGTAGATTTTCCCCACAAGGAATAATGTAAATTGAATTCATCTGTTCCAGACCCTCAGAAAATCCACACTGTATAAGGCATTATATGCATTAATGGAGTTGTGTTGTACAGATGCTCCCTGATTTACGATACGATACTTACCCACTAGGGACTGTGGTAGCCTAGTGGGTAAGGTACAGGACTATGGACCACAAGGTCCAGCGTTCAAATCCCACCTCTGCCAAGCTGTCACTGTTGGGTCCTTGAGCAAGACCCTTAACCCACAACTGCTTGGATTGTAAGACTGTATCAATTGTAAGTCGCTCTGGATAAGGGCGTCTGCTAAATGCTGTAAATGTAAATATGTAAATGATATGTTCTGAAAAATCCATCATAAGTTAAATGTATCATGAACTGATTAGTTTAATACAGTCTATACTGTATCATAGCAGAGCCTGTTACACGTTAACACTTACATTAACCTACAATTGGCCAAAATCATTAACACAAAGTTTAAATCTAATATAATGTAGTGAAAGTAATAGTGAAGTAAAAGCAAAACACTTACTCTATTGGTGAACTCTAATGCTAACTGCTCAGCCTGAAAGCCAAGAGGATTCAGTTTCTGTTTTCCTTTCAGTTGGCTGTCATTATTAACTATTTTAGGACCCATGGAGACTTATTTGCATTAAGAATACAGTACTGTGGATGTAAAAATAAAGAAAAACAAGATAATCACAAGATTCCTCACTGAGCAAGAGCTATAGTGAAACTGAATCACTGTGTACAGAATCGTGAATTATGAATCGTGAATCGAGTTTTGGCTGTCACTCAGCTCGTTTAAGCAAGTGCACCAGCTATCGAGCAAACATCAAGAACCAAGACCATTTTTTCTAGCCAGAGAACTGTATTTGACGAGTTCCGAGGTGGTCGAGATCCGAGGTACCACTGAAATAGAAATAGGCTTCCACTATCCAAATCCTCATTATCCAACCCATTTTCCCGAGAAAGGTACATTCTGACATTCATATAACGTTTTGTAACTGTATACAGATTGTTTTTGGGACCATATTGTCACAACAGCACAAAAATCACAATTTCCTTTAAAAACTCATGTAAGAGTTAAGATCACATTTTGGTAGCTCTGCCCAAAATAATGTTGAGCTACATAAAATTGTGGATATTATTGTAAATTTTGATGGTTGGCTACAAATAAATAAGATGCTGAGAATCTGATTATAATGACACTCAGAACTGTAACTCTCATGCATCGTATCACACTGTATCGTGATATAATCGTCATGCGTATTGTATCATGAAGTCCTTTCCAATACCCACCCCTATTGTGTAGTGAGTACAGACACATTTGTTGGTATAGTAAATTGATGTACTACTTAATATATTTTGTAGGCAGTTTAGAAGACAGTCTCTTACAAATTACCAGTTTTACCAGCTATTAGTAAAGACTTTGAGAATACAATGACACGTAGCATTAGACTGTGAAATCAAACTCATATCACCTGTGATAACTGTGAGATATTAATGTATTAAGAGTTAGCTAGCTGGTCTGCTGTTACAGAATGGCAGAAAGACATTAAGGCATTTCCAAATTCCAAACTTTTATAAGTATTCACCCTTGTATTGTGAATTAGGATTTTGAGATGTTTCTTTTAGGAGTTTCTTTGACATTAACAAACATGTTAACATATAAAAGCCAGCTCAAGGCTTCAATAGATGTACATTGGTAAAAGGAAAAATGTTAGATTGATGAAGACCAAGAGAAATCTGAGATGGTCAGGGAGAGTGGAGGACTCACCTCAGGATAATCTCTTCATTCCAGAATGGAATGCATTGATCTGGTTAGTGAATGTGTGTCAGTGAGGGGAAAAAATCTCTGTAATTAGGCGGAAGGGATTCTGAGATATGACCTCCCAGTCACAAGACTTACCTCCATTTGGGCTTTCACTGTTTAAGAGTAGCACTTTCTGGAGTTACAGCTATTCACTAGAGCTGTAAAGACTGCTACAAGAACAAGTTAAATTGTTAGTCATTTTAAAATATTAAATGTGATTTTTAGTCCATCTTTATACAGTCTATCAAGCAGTAAATGGAATTATGACATACAGTCCGCTCCAGATGTACAGACACCCTTAAAAACAGGGTAAATGTGGTTATTAAAACTATGTTAGATTAAAAATAAAAATTGTTGCATAAGCATTCACTCACACGTTTTACATACCCACTTAACCGAGTGGCAGCTGGAGTTTTTTAAAATAGGGAAGCACAGATTTTGTTTTTAAATAAACGCAATTACTGACACCCCCGGAAATGCTTATGAATGAAAGGGAGACTGAAGCATATTCCCATTTATATATTATTTACTTAAACTTACTCAGGTTTGCCAGAGTGGTTTAACTTAAGCAGTCATGGATGGATGGATGGATGGATGGATGGATGGATGGATGGATGGATGGATGGATGGATGGATGGATGGATGGATGGATGGATGGATGGATGGATGGATGGATGGATGGATGGATGGATGGATGGATGGATGGATGGATGGATGGATGGATGGATGGATGGATGGATGGATGTTAATCTGGGGGAAAATATTGAATATTAATCCATGAGGTGAAGGTCACCCAGTCTCCTCTTCAGCCAACCGCATAGGGCTCACTTCAGGGTAATGCAATGCTGATGAACTCATTTATGTTCTGCTACAAGAACAAGTTCAATTGATATCAATTTTAAAGTATTAAAGGTGATACACTCTATCAAGCAGTAAATGGAATTATGACATACAGTCCGCTCCAGATGTACAGACACCCTTAAAACAGGGTAAATGTGGTTATTAAAACTATGTTAGATTAAAAATAAAAACTGTTGCATAAGCATTCACTCACACATTTTCCATACCCACATAACCAAGTGGCAGCTGGAGTTTTTTTAAATAGGGAAGCACAGATTTAGGTTTTTAAATACATGCAATTACTGACACCTCAGAAAATGCTTATGAATAAATTGTGACTGAAGCATATTCCCATTTATTATATGTTACTTACTCAAACTTACTCAGGTTTGCCTGAGTGTTTAACCTTAGCAGTCATCCATGACATCATGTTTCATTGTGGTATAAGAGAGATGGATATCGATCCATCGATCTTTATTAATCTCGAAGGAAATTGAATAATAACCCATAAGGTGAAAGTGATCCAGTCTCCCCTTCAGCCAACCACATACAGTAGGTTTTCAATAGGGTTCACTTTATGATGAACTAATGTATGTTAGCATTCATATTTAGTCATTTAGCAGACTGATACAATCTTACATTGTACAATTCAAGCAATTTTGGGTTAAGGACCTCGCTTGAGGACCCAACAGTGGCATCTTGGCAATTCTGGGATTTGAACTATGGACATCAGTTCACAGTCCAGTAAATTAAATGATGTGCCATGGCAGTCCCCGAGCTCATGTTTGTGCTTAGAAGAAAAAGATTTCCTACAGGAAGCATTCCATATAGTGTGTTGGGACTGTGGTGCCAAGTACTTGTTGATTAAGAGACCCCAAATTTCCCAAATGTCCAATAGTGTGTTAAGATGACCATATGGCTCACATTCTGCATGTAGATGATCTGTTGGTATCATTTACATTACATTTACATTTACAGCATTTAGTATACATCCTTATCCAAAGCTACTTACAAAGGTGCTTTATTTTCTTCTTTTAGACATTGCCTCATGTTAGTACAATACAACAACCATCCAACTAACCAGGGATACCATGCAAAAACTGTTAACATTTCATTCCTAAGCAAGGCATCAAGAAACATAGTTCAACATGCATAGTAATATGGGAAAGGAGCAATAAATATGGATTAATAAACATAGTTTACTGTGGTGGCCTAGCAGTTAAAGTACTGGACTCTGGACCAGAGGGACTAGGGCTCAAATCCCACCTCTGCAAAACTGCCACTGTTGGATCCTTTGAGCATGGCCCTCCATTCAAAATTGTTTGGATTGCTCAGTTGCTCTGGATTAGGAAACTTCTAAATGACATAAATGTAAGATAGTATTACATTAAGATTAAGATTCAAAAAGGGGGCAAACAATTATTTAGTCAGCCACTGATTGTGCAAGTTCTCCTACTTAGAAATTAATTTTGTAATTTTCATTATTTACACTTCAACTATGAGAGACAAAATGACTTAAAAAATCTAGGAAATCACTTTGTAGGATTTTTAAAGAATTTAATTGTAAATCATGATGGAAAATAAGTATTTGGTCACTGACAGTCAAGCAAGATTTCTGCCTCGCACAGACCTGTAACAACTTCTTAAAGAAGCTCTTCTGTCCTCCACTTGTTACCTGTATTAATGGCATCTGCTTGACCTCTTTATCTGTTAAAAGACACCTGTCCACAGCCTCAAACAGTCAGACTCCAAACTCAACCATGGCCAATACCAAAGAACTGTTGAAGGACACCATGAAGAAAATTGTAGACCTGCACCAGGCTGGGAAGAGTGAATCTACAATTGGCAACCAAGTTGGTGTGAATAAATCAACTGTGGGAGCAATTGTAAGAAAATGGAAGACATACAAGACCATTGCTAATGGGCCCCATGCAAGATCTCATCCCGTGGGGTCAAAATGATCATGAGAACGGTGAGCGAAAATCCCAGAACTACACGGAGGGACCTGATGAATGACCTGCAGAGAGCTGGGACCAAAGTAACAAAGGCTACCATCAGTAACACACTACGCCGAGAGGGACTCAGATCACACAGTGCCAGGCGTGTCCAGGCATGTCTGAAGTTTGCCGGAGAGCATATGGATGATCCAGAAGACGATTAGGAGAATATCATGTGGTCAGGTGAAACCAAAATATAACTTTTTGGTAAAAACTCAACTGGAGGAAGAAGAATGCTGAGTTGCATCCCAAGAACACCATGCCTACTGTGAAGCATGGGGGTGGAAACATCATGATTTGGGACTGTTTTTCTGCAGAGGGGACAGGACGACTGATCCGTGTTAAGGGAAGAATGAACGGGGCCATGTATCGTGAGATTTTAAGCCAAAACCTCCTTCTATCAGTGAGAGCACTGAAGATGGAACGTGGCTAGGTCTTCCAGCAATGATCCCAAACACACCTCTTGGGCAACAAAGGAGTGGCTCCGTTAAAAAGCATTTCAAGGTCCTGGAGTGGCCTAGCCCGTCTCCAGACCTCAACCCCATAGAAAATTTGTGGATGGAGTTGAAAGTCCGTATTGCCCAGCGACAGCCCCAAAACATCACTGCTCTAGAGCAGATCTGCATGGAGGAATGGGCCAAAATGCCAGCTACAGTGTGTGCAAACCTGGTGAAGACTGGCAGGAAACGTTTGACCTCTGTCATTGCTAACAAAGGTTATGTTACAAAGTATTGAGTTGAACTTTTGTTATTGACCAAATACTTATTTTCCACCATAATTTACAATTAAATTATTTAAAAATCCTACAATCTGATTTCCTGGAATTTTTTTTCACTTTGTCTCTCATAGTTGAAGTGTAGCTATGATGAAAATTACAAACCTCTCTCATCTTTCTAAGTAGGAGAACTTGCACAATCAGTGGCTGACTAAATAGTATATAGTGGATTAATGTGTTAACTGTGAATCATTACTTTTTAGCAAACTATTAATTAAATCACTGTGAGAGGATAATGTTTTTTTCTTCTCAGAATCCCTGGTTATGTTGCTGCTAATAACAGATTATGATCTAAGAGTTTAAGCATTCCACTCATCCTAAGCTGCAGTGCCAAAGGCTCTGTCGTGCAAGGGGATATGGCTATCATTCAGCCTATATTCAAAGGTGCAAGTCATCCCCACAGCAGGCATTTGTAAATGATCATTCATCATGTGAATACGCAAAATGAGTGAACCTAAGGGTACAGACAAGCATTCATCTTCACTCGATGTGTCAGTATATTGCATTTCAATGGAGTGAATGGTCTTAAAGGGTATTAGGATGTGTCATCAAGAAAGAATGCAGCACAGCTCAGCTCTTTGTTTCAGAAATGTTTCGAGGTTTGCCAGGGAATCTGGTTGTAATTAAAAGCGTTAATTGAAAACAAATAACCTAGACCCTAAAGCGATTTTTAATTTCTCAAAGTGAAAGAACTCCATGTACGTTCCAAGAAACAATTATGTGGTGCAAAAACAACTCTTGGAGTCTGATATCAGCATATCAGCATATAGAATTTCAACATCTCACTTCTGCTGTGCTAAATCTGCACCATCAACTCTAAGCTATATTTTCGTGTAGCTTAAAAATAGGAGAATGAAGTGGTAGACCACATGAACGCACAGAACAGAGCTGCTGAGTGTAGTAACCACTTTTTATAATCTAGCAATCAAACAGCTACCAGTTCGGCTTGTCTATGACAGTGTACCTATTCCAAAAAATAGTGCCAATTGTAAAGCTCTGGGATTGCTATCCATGGTGTGGAATGAGCCTCTCAGTGCCCAATCTATTTACAACATTTAGCAGATGCCCTTATTCAGACCACCAATGGCTAGTTGCTAGGTTGTAAGAACCAGCTGCTTGAAAAGGAAGTTTCTAAGGAGACGATTTCAAATCCTGAGGCTTAAAAGTCTGCTGGTATGTTTACAGAGTCCTGAGATGGATTGGCACCCTGTCCAGTGTTTACCTCAACCTGCACCCATGAATTCCAGGTTGGGCTTCAGACCCTCCTCCACGACACTGACCAGTATAAGTGGTAGTAAAATGCAACAGCAACTATTTAGATCAATTTACATTGACTTACAGTCTTGCAGACACACCCTATGCAATTGACAGTCAATGGTTTTGATCCTACAAAATTAATAATCAATTACAAATATAGGGTATAGCTACCAAATGGAAAGATAGGAAAATGTAAGGTGATATTTGTGATGAGCAGCCTAAAACTTATCAAATACACCCTATTTTGTTTTTATTTATCCTGGATTGGTGAGCAGAACTACAGGACACGCTACTTAAATTAACTTTAGGTACTACATTTCCCATAATGCCAAAGTACCGTTCCAAAAGCTTGGCTGGCTAATGTGAGAGTCGGTTTCTTTTGAATTTTACAAAGGACTGATGAACATTTTTAAATATTTACAAGAAAGTCAGCCATGCTGCAAGCAAGATGAAGATAGTTCATAGCTGTATGTTTTGGCTAGCCATTTTAACATTACATTTATGTCATTTAACCACACTTATCCAGAGAGCGAGAGAGAAACACACACTTACAGTTGATAAACTCTTACAATCCAAGCAACTGTGGCTTATTGCTCAAGGACCCAACAGTGGTAGCTTGGCAGATGTGGGATTTGAACCCCAGCCCTTCTAGTCTACAGTCCAGTACCTTATCCACTAGGCTACCACAGTCCCAATTAAGAGTGCATAACCTACCAAAATTAGACCACTATAGCAAAGGCCTTCATTACACTTGCAAAGGTAACAGTTATGTTAGCATAAACAAAATCAATGCAATTACTGATTTGTTAGTGTTTTTTGTAGTGTTACTTTGTTCTTCAATTCTCGTCTATGGTAGAGTAACACCCACTTTTGTTAAATTTCTTAATCTATTTAGTGTTTAACAGGCTTACTGGGCTGGGCTTTGGTCCTTTTGATCTTCAGTTGTACATCCTTCCCTTAGACTATTCTCATAAATTATTTGCTTTATATTTATTAACCTTGCACTACTTTACTTTTTGCTGCTATTTGCATTTCTGGTAGATGCTAACTGCATTTCATTTAAATGTACTTGTACTGAGCAATGACAATAAAGTTGAATCTATGTAGACTAAGGGCAGAGTCAGGGGTTCATAATCAAAAAGTTTTGTGGTGATCTGGGATGTCGGGTTGCTGTCTTTTTACCTCTCAAATGCAATCACTCAGGTATGTTGGTTGGTGGGGAGGTGGGTTACTGATGTCTCGTGATCCCTCTTGGCTGTGTTACCTTCTGGTTCTTCCCTTTCTAGCTATTTTGTTATAGGTAGTATTGCGGAAGTCTTAGGGTACACTCGCACACTCCTTAAAACATTTCGGTAATTTATTTTTTTGTCACCATCACCCCAGACTTGCTTAGTTAGGCCTCTGGGCCCAGATATTTGTAAATCTGCTTTGAGACAATGCTCTGCTGTAAATAGTGCTATATACACCAATCAGGAATAATATTATGATGACTTCTTTGTTTCTACACTCATTGCCCATTTGTTCAGTTTCTCTTAGCATATAGAATCACTATATAGTTTTACAATTACATTCTGTAGTCCATTTGTTTTTCTACATACTTTGTTAATCCGTTTTACTCTTCTCTAAAATTATCAGGACCACCACAGATCAGGTATTATTTGGGTGGTGGATGATTCTCAGCACTGCAGTGACACTGATGTGGTGGTGGTGTGTTAGTGTGTTGTTGAGCTGGTACGATCGGATCAGTCACAACAGTGATGCTGGAGTTTGTAAACACTGTTCACTCACTGTCCACTTTATTAGAGACATTCACATTATTGTTCCACCTAGTAGATGTAAAGTCAGAGACAGCAGCTCATCTGTTGTTGCAGAGTTTGTATTAGTCATCCTCTAATCCTTCATCAGTGCACACAGGATGCTGCCTACATGATGCTGGTGGCTGGACATTTTTGGTAGGTGGAATATTTTCAGTCCAGCAGCACTGCTGTATCTGATCCACTCATACAAACACAACGCACTTTAACACACCACCACTACATCTGGGTCACTGCAGTGCTGAGAATGATCTTCCACCCAAACAAGACCTGATCGGTGATGGTCCTGTGGGGGTCCTGACCATTCGAGAACATAGTAAAGCAGAAAAACAAAGTATGTAGAGAAACAGATAGACTACAGTATGTAACTGTAGAACTACAAAGTGCTTCTATAATGTAAATGAAACTGATCAAATGGACAACGAGTATATAAACAATGAGGTTGCCATAATGTTATGCCTGATCGGTGTAAATGACTTTCACGTTATGTTATACTGACAAGCAGAGGGGTACATCTGTGCCCCTCTAAACTCTGTGTACAACAGTACAAGTAATCTAGAAACGCCCCTGTTGTAGCACAAACTGAACGTTTGTAAAGGTCAATGCGAGGTCTCTATTAAGCTTCAGCGTGACCGGCTATTGAAAGCGCTTTGCCTTTAAGCGCATGCGCAGTGGGCTGGGTTGCTGAAAGAAAGGTTGAAGTGCACGCACTGGTGTGCGAGCAGTGTGTAACTCTGTCTGTAACAGGAAGGATGCGGTAGCTCGTCGCGTGTGGCAATAATGTATTCTTAACAACACCGAGCAGGCTTTATCGTGCTTTTATTTGGAAATTCACCCTAAAACGCTGAAGTTGTGTGAATATAAACGGAGTACCTGGTTGTCGGTGGATCTGGGGATGAACGCACAAAGCGCTGGTTACAACCGAGGCTGTTTAAACAGGTATGTGACGTTTGAATTTCTATCAGCAACATCAGCGTCGTTCTGTTCACTAAAAGAGACATGGATTTGCGGTGTGTGTGTGGACTTTAATTAATTCGCCAAGGATAAATTAAGCTCTTAATATGTACGTGCTCTAAAATTTCGGTTAAAGCCGTTTGTCTGAAAAAGAAACAAACAAACAAACAAACAAGCAAGCAAACAAACAACATCAGACTTGTGTAACATCTTGGTAAAATCATTTACACCTGTTCCACATTATTTATTTATTTATTCATTCATCATCCACGTATTATTCGACCAGTATGAATCTAGCATGCATCATTGTTCTTCATTCTTTTATCTTCGCCATTACAACTTGTTTTTGCTTTTCTCTTCTGGTCCTTCTTCTTGCGGCTCAAAACATGGCCTGCTTTCTTCTCCAAGACCTGCGTTTGAGGATTCCACTATTAACGTTGATTGTCCTCCATAGTATGACATGTGTTATATCCCCCCCCCCCAAAAATGATGTTTTCCTCTCCCCAAAGTGGCCACGCCATTGCAAAGGTGAACCATGGTCTATTTACGTGAAAGCTGTGCAAAGATTTATTTGTGGTCATATATGTTGTGGTGGCCAGTTATAAGCTCACCTGCACACCACAAGAGCCACAAAAGAAAACACACACACAATGAATAATTGTTTTACTGTTTGACTTTTCTTGGGCATGTGCAGCATCTCCCTACCATGACCCCACACGCGACTCAAGTTCACAGACAAAATAAAAACAATTGTTTACAAAAAGACCTTTCTTGTAAGCATCGTTTGCTAATGGGGAATGCAGTCAGAGGCTATAAAAGTGCTGCTGGTGGCAGTAACCCCAGTGCTCTCTCTGCTGAGTGGGCAAAGGCACAAAATTGAGAGACGACTACTGTTTTTGCAGTTGAATTCCTCATTGTACAGTATACACTCTTGTTTCACTTTTAAAAAATGCATTCAGTACTACTTTCTGCACATTTCTGCTACCTTCTATGGATATATCTCGCTGGAAATAATGTTTACCCATATGATGTATCCATATCAATAATAATAGTAGTAGTAGTAGTAATAACGACAGTAAATCTCTACTTTAATAAAAAAATTTTTATGGCAGGTGTGTTGCAGTGAACATGAGTTTAGTCCATGGGTTAAATGCACTGTTTATTTAAGGAGTTTAGTGAGGGTGGGTCATTATAGACCCTTAGGAGAAGGGGAGTATACAGTGTTAAGACTATAGAAGGTTTAATAAGGGCTTTGTTGTTAAAAAATTCCCTTAAGATTACATCATAAAATGTGTTCGACGTAGAACTCATTTTAAATGAGATCACTTGATTTGTACATGGATTCAGGTTAAAACAACTGCTGTTTCCAAAATGTGGGGAGTAAACCCCTAATGGTTGTGTAGCTATGCTTTAAAATCTGTTAGACGTTATTTATCTAGAAGTTCTTTAAATAATTACTTTGTGTTATCTTTTAATGTTGTGGTCAATATCTCACACTTTTATACTTTATTATAATATGTACTGTCCTGCAGGCTTGCTATTATTCTATTATAGTAAACACTTAGTGATGGAGTTGCAGCTCTTAAATGAACATGACTACAAGCAGTGGAACACTGTCTTCTCTGTGTGTTCTCAGTGTAATGACTTAGAGCTTCACTTATGGTAATATAAATCATTGACAGAGTGATGCAAGGTCATGGGTAAACTTGGGGATGGTTGTCGGCTGGAAACCACCTGGCCTGACTTTGCCAGCGTTCTCTTGTAGAGGCTACCATGCACACATCAGCGTACATGTCGGTTTAGTTGGTGAATACTGGCAATGGAGTGTGTGTGGCATGCTTGTTTTTAAAAAAAATATTTTAACCATCATATTAACCCCCATGGTTAGATGACTTTCACAGTACTGAAGTGTAAGCACAGTCACCACATGCTTCATGTTCAGCGAATTACTGTTTGTTTTTATTTTCTAGCTTTGAAGCTACATTGTGAAGTGGCTCCATGGCCTGTGTAGCTTAGACTTGGTGGGTAAATGTGATGGTAAATGTCTTCCTCATGTGGCAGTTTAATCATAATTAGCTGATGCCCTTTGCTCAGA
Source organism: Ancistrus triradiatus (assembly GCA_025084515.1). Lineage (NCBI taxonomy): Eukaryota > Metazoa > Chordata > Actinopteri > Siluriformes > Loricariidae > Ancistrus > Ancistrus triradiatus. Next base: position 84,251 of record JAJAGP010001750.1, read on the forward strand.
TCAGTCTAGAAACCTTCCGCGCCAGAAGTTAGAGGATAGCATAAGCTATTATGTTTCACTGTGCTCTGCTGGATGCTGTGCCAACAGCCTCATTACTCTGCTTGTTTAACATGTACCCCTGGCTTTGTCCCAAAATGATTTGCCTTAACTAACTTGTACTACTGTATCTTCTATGCTTGTGGAGCTCTTACACTTCAAAATTATACTGAGCCCCGAATGACTGTCTCAAGAAACCCATTTCTCAGAGAGCTGTAAGGTTTCATGGTGTGTTTGTTATGTAAGCACAGGTGAGGTAGTACGTAGTGCATGTGGCACGCAAATATTGTGATAGCAGCATAAACAAGATCGGAACATAAACAGGAACTGCGTAAGTGACCTTGAGTTTAAGAATGATAACATGCACATAAACGTATAAGTATTAGCAGAAGTGTAATTCTTGACCCTCTTAGATGGACTGTGCCTTCATCAAACAATCAGGATTTTTTGACTCGGTGCATTAGTCGGACCAAAACAACATTCTGACTGTGTATTCAAGCCTGTCCTGGCTCTCTCTCTGCCTTTTGATCCCAGCTTGTTTGCTCAACCACTTCAAACTTCATATAACCCTGCTCCTCTAACAGCACAACACATTGTTGTATGAGTACTGATCTACAGTTTACACAATAGCTATATTGCGTATCACTGGATGACTTGCTCATTTTCATTCTTTTTTTTGTTTGTATTTATTGGTTTTACTTTGAGAATTACAGGGAATTTAAGAGACCTATATCAACCTCCCTGCTATTAGTGTGGGGTACTGGTCAACTGTACTTTGATAGAAATACATTTACTGGAGGTTTTAGACCCCCAGAAAGTCCACACTGTATAAGACATTATATGCATTAATGGAGTTGTATTGTACAGGTGCTCCCTGATTTATGATGGGGATATGTTCTGACGAATCCGTCATAACTTAAATGCGTCATGAGTGTGTTTGGTGTATCATAGCGGAGACGAGGCTGAAGTCCGCGTTTTCCCGTTTGCCTTAAATGACTGCAGTTACATTGTGGTGCCTGTAGATGGAGATTCAGCCTCATGATGGGTTAATGTTTAAAACACTTGCGTTAACCTACAGTTGGCCAAAATCATTAACATAACACATGTTTTATAATAGTGTTGAAAAATCTAATGTAATGTAGTGAGTAATGGATTGAAAGTGAAAAGGAAAAGCAAAACCCTTACTCTGTTGATGAACTCTGGGTGCTAGCATAGCTGCTGCCTGTGTTCTGGAGCATTCAATTCCTGTTTTGCTTTCGGTTGGCTCTAACCTTTTTATGACCTATGGAGACTTAACACTAAAAATACAGTGCTGTAGATGTAAAACTAGAGAAACACAGTAAACAGTGGAGATTTTCTCTGAGCAAGGGCTATTGTGAACCTGAATCTCTGTGTCATGAATAATGAATCGTGAATCAAGTTTTGTCTGAAACGAGTCACACGGGTCGACTCGTACAAGTTTTAGCAAATTCTCCAAGTACCGAGCAAACGACGAGAACTGAGACAATTTTTCTTGTCAAAATGTGTAGAGATCTGAATTAGACGAGTTCCGAGGTGGTTCAGAACCGAGGTACCACTGTATGTAGGTGCTACACTTTCCCTGTAGATCGGTCATGTTAGTTTCAATTCCTTAAACAGCTATGGTAAGTAAATATAAATCTGTATAAATAATACTAATGTTCTCTGTATGCTCATGATGGGATTGACTTAAAAGTAATAGCAAATAAAGTAAAAAAAAGTTTTAATAAAAGGTCAAAATTTTGATTGTACAAATATTCACATCCATTGCTGTGAAAACATTCAAATCTAGTTCTTCTACAAGAATAGGGTCCACCTGTGTGCAATTAATGTTACATTTTTTCAGTACAGGTGTGCACAGTTATCGCCCATCTGATCAACATCTGTTCGGCCTTAATGGCCAAGGTCTTAAAAAATATAATGGGAAATAAAAATCTGTCTTTTATCTCTGGACATTGCAGATGTAGACAATCAAAGATACTGTACAGTGCTGCCCGACGAATGGTTAGTGTATACAGTAATGTACTAAACCCTTAAGATTCCTATGTTAATTGATTTATGTTACTGTGTTTTCTAGAATTATTGTGAATTTACATTGAAAAAAAAAAAGATTGTGTCAAGACTACTCCAGTTCTCAGCACACTTCACTTGCGCCAGGTCATCCCCTACGTCACACTAGGTTACTAGCTATGCACATCTGTATCTTGTTTGTTACCATCCCGTTTCTTTGAACGATGCACTTTCACTGAACAGCCTTTTGTCTTAATAACCTTTGTGTCACAATAAAATGTATTAATTCAAATTGCTAAGAAGTTGCATGTTAATTCCAAGTTGTAACACTAAAAAATGTGAAAAGGTTCAAGTCAATTTCTAGTTAGGTCAGTATATCATGAGGTCAGTGTGTCTTTTGTGATATAATTGGTGGCAGCATTTGTAATGTCTCGCCATCTACTGCTTCTTTTCTTCTCATAAGGCTTGTCATAATCATTTTTGGCAGAATGATTCCGCTGACATTTGCTGAGTGTGTTTTTGGGCTGGTACCTTGGCTGGTTTAAGCCTGTAGTGAACAGCTGACACCCAA